>JAPXFQ010000998.1:0-49695 GCA_028564705.1 Apricaphanius iberus | reverse complement strand
AGTTGTGTGACTGTGTAAAAGTAGAGACAAACGAAGCAGCAGCACTGTAAAAGTGGACTGTTGAAGTAGGTTGTTTCTCTTTTGCAATTTTACTGTGGCGGTCTGATTTATAAATGAGTTGTGTGACTGTGTAAAAGTAGAGACAAACGAAGCAGCAGCACTGTAAAAATGGACTGTTGAAGTAGGTTGTTTCTCTTTTGCAATTTTACTGTGGCGGTCTGATTTAAGAATGAGTTGTGTGACTGTGCAAAAGTAGAGACAAACGAAGCAGCAGCACTGTAAAAGTGGACTGTTGAAATAGGTTGTTTCTCTTTTGCAATTTTACTGTGGTGGTCTGATTTATGAATGAGTTGTGTGACTGTGTAAAAGTAGAGACAAACGAAGCAGCAGCACTGTAAAAAGTGGACTGTTGAAGTAGGTTGTTTCTCTTTTGCAATTTTACTGTAGCGGTTTGATTTAAGCTGTTTTGTGTTATAAACTGTAATAAAGTCAGAGAATGGAGGGAGAATTTGACCGAGAGACTGAGGATGATGGCTGGGGGCCAGGAATTAAGGAAAACCTAGGAGAGCAACTGGCTTTGGTATTGGATGTGATGGACTCCACAAGTCCTCCAAATAGAGTAGAAAAAGAGAAGGCTTTGTTGAAAAAGACCTCAGAGAAGTTGTTGAAAGAGAAAGGCAAGAGTAAGGATAGCCCAGGCAACTGGGGAAAGATTTGGTTCACTGAAGCTGAAAAAGCTAAAAAGCAGGAAGAAAAACAGAGAGAGATGGTAGAGACGTGTAGTGTGTTCGTACAGAGAAAAGTGAAGGGAGAAATTGAGAAAGCAGTCACACAGAGGACTTCATATACCAATTGGGCAATGTTGTGGAAAACTGCTAAAAGTAAGATGACAAAACACAAGAGTCCCCTACCCTCTATGGTGGCAGGACCAAAATCACCACCCCCATACACCTCTGCACCTGCCTCTGCTCCACCAGCAGGACTGTATCCAGTATATGACATAACAGGCGGTAAGTTGGCTATATTACACACAGGGCCCCCGGATTCAGTGGATGGGGAGTCTGATCACGACCCCCCAGGGGACCGGGACGACCGGATGTCCATGACCTCCTCCTCTTCCCATAGATCTAAGGATTCACATGATAGCTGTGGATGTGACTCACGGGGATCCGGGCTGCTTCAGCCTGGACCATTCCAGGACAGACAGAGAAGGGAGTTAACTCCAAATCCACAACGCCCCATACTGAATATGACTCCTCCCACTTCCCCCTCAACCTGGCTCATTCCTGATCAGCCCAAATATCCACCATGCCGGTCACCCCCCAGCTGTTCTATGGTGTATGAACCACACACAAACCCAACTCCACCGCCCGGGTCAGCACGTGGTCTGACACACGGCAAAGAAGAAAACACGGAGAGAGAAGCAACCATTTTTGCCCACCTCCAGGGGCGGGAGGAACGATCCCCATATCGCACTAGAGCATACACCAGGAATCAGCAGCAATAGGACACCGTTGAGCGACATCTACTAGAAGACCTAGACATGCCCCCCACCACTTCACTTCAACTCCCCATTGTCCAAGCAGGGAGACGTGACATATATCAACCATACACATCAGGGGATATTGAAGCCTTGATTAACAAACTCCCACCCTTATCAGAAGGGGGAGACCCATGGCTAAGGGAACTAGAAAAATACACGGCGGGGGTCACCGTAGCGTTAGGAGATTTTAGGGCTCTTGTCACCAGGTGTAGTTCTGTAACGCAAATCAGAGAGATAGAACAATAATCTTTGACTGAGACATTACCCAACCACACACCTCTCACACGGGTTTTGGACAGGCTTGGGCCAGTAATTCGAAAGAAATATCCAGCTAAGAACCATGGAGTACCCAAGTTCACATGGGATGGGTCTGAGAACCCAACCACATACCTAGAGAAGGCTAAAGAAATGTGGGTGGAACAAACAGGACACCACCCAGGGCGAGAGAATACTCACGGCATGTGGTTCAGGAGTGCTGTTCTGAAAGGTGTTCCCCTACCAGTCCGAGAAAAGATGGAGAATAATCCAGACCTCCACCACTGTGACTTCCAGAAATGGAAAACTCATCTAGTGTTTCATCTAACACAAATACAGACAAAGGGAGAAAAAGAGTCAGATGCTTTACAAGACCTACAGAAACAGTTACTGAAGGTCCAGTTAGAAGCAGCTAAACAGTCACTCTCAGAAAAACACAAACCGGCTAAAAAACAAATGGTGGCTATTACAGCACCTCCTCCACCAGTATCACAACAACCAGAATTATACCCTGACCCCTGGGCACCACCAGGACCATCTCCACAGTATCCACCACCAATTCCATATCCACAGGTGAACCTCTCACAGATACCTTATCCTCCTCCGGGTGCTCCAGTCTACCCACAAGCAGGCCCTATGAGAGGCATGAGGTTTGGACACAGGGGTAGGGGACAATGGGGACTGGTAAGGGGAAGAGGGGGTCCTCCCAGAAACCCCCAAGACATTTTCTATCACTGCACGACACCAGGACATTGGGCGAGGGACTGCCCGCATAGACAGTACCCCCCACGAGGAAGAGGAGGGTTCAACCAACAAGGACCACCCAGGGGACCCACTCATCAGATGCCTATGACTGATTGGCAGCAGTGGGAAGGGCAGCAATAACACACCCCAGACAGAAACAGGGGTAGCAGGAGAAACACGGCGGATCCTATGCTATCCATCACAGTGGATTGCTCCTCAGAACCTTTCCTAGTGGACACAGGGGAAACCTGCTCCGCAATGAAACACCTGCCAGCATGCAAATTGTCTACAGACAGCCTCACTGTGACTGGTTTCTCGGGGACTCCACAAAATCTGCCATTTTCTATACCACTCCCAACAACAGTGGGCGGACAAATTCTGATGCACAGTTTTCTACACTCACCCTCTGTGCCAATCAATCTGATGGGCAGGGACTTATTGATCAAGTTGGGTGCCACTATTATGTGTGGACCGGATGGACTAACAGTCACATTTCCGAATGGAACGTCTCTAAGTTGCGGAGACACATCATCCTCCTCTGGGCTTTACTTAAGGAAAGAAGTGACAAGCCCACAAGTGGACATATATTGGGGACTTCTCTTGCCCGCGGGTCCAATGGACCAGGGTATAATGAAACAATACATGCAATGGACACCATGGATTGATCAAATTCACCCATATGTACCTCCCCCTGACCCACCTCATGTAACTCTCTTTTATGATAAAAACCAGTGTGACTGGTACCAAGAGATGTTTGATGCTCAAATACAGGGAAAACACTGGAGTATCCAGAATGAGGATATTTTTGTGGCCCCTGAGAGAGTTGCGGCCGCAACTATTCTAACACCTGAACAAAAGGAGTGGTACATGATGGAGGAGGAGGCTGCACCTCACGTGTCCCTTGCCTTACACCCAGGGCATCAGGCAATGGAACTGGGGGGAATGGTTAAACGTTCCTTGGCCGCAACAGACTGGAGGCATTCTGGTGTGCCTTATGTCAGATATTCTGACTCCCTGAAAACATACAGGATCACAACGTCTGCAACTGACTCCTGTGTCCTGGAGCATCAAGAACTCACCAGATGGCACGGCAGAGAAAAAACTGACCATATTGGGGCAACTGAAATGTTGGACACCTTACCAGATTCCTTATGGTCCACATCACCAACTGATGTGGGCAAAGTAGATATTATGCCAGTCACATTTGACATTGACACAAATCATCCCTTGTGGGTACCACAGTACCCACACAAACCGGCAGCTCAGGCAGGGATCGAGTCAACCATTGCGGGGCTCACAGCGGCAGGAGTTTTGGAACCCTCAGGTTCCTGTTGGAACACACCAATTTTACCAGTAGAAAAGAAAGGAACTGGTAAATATCGTATGGCCCACGATCTTAGACGGGTCAATGAGCTTTTGAAAACACCGACTGTGCCTGTACCCAACCCATACGTGGCACTAACGAACCTGGATCCTCAGCACTCCTGGTTCACCTGTATTGACTTGGCCAACGCTTTTTTCTGCCTGCCTTTGGCAGAAGAGCTAAGGGATGTTTTTTCCTTTACCTTTAAGGGGCAACAATGGCGCTATACGCAGCTCCCACAAGGTTTGGCTCTTTCACCCGGCATTTTCAATCAGGTTATTAAACAACAACTCCAGTCCTGCCAACTTCCAGATAATTGCACTCTAATACAGTATGTAGATGACCTACTTTTGGCTGCACATAACCCAACTGATTGCATGGAGGCAACCAGGATGGTTCTGCAACACTTAGCTAACCTTGGTTTTAAAGTAAGCAAGGACAAGCTGCAAATCACAAGGAAACAAGTTTCCTTTTTGGGACGGATGGTATCGCAAAATGGGGTGTCTCTTTCCCCTGACCATTGTTGAATTAAATATTATCAAAATTAATTCAGTGCATGTTCAAGCAGAGACAAAATGGAGCCAATTTCCAGTTCTTAACATTTATTTTGAACAGATTAACAAATTGCAGTTTACAGAGAAAGATGCCCTAGTTTCTCTGGGCCAGACAAGATTTCTGACAATTGAATGATCTTCATGTCACAACTTTTATAGACACCAGGCCTCGCCAGGACTCTAGGAGTTCCCTCTCCCTCGAATCTGCTCCAATCAGAACATTTCCAAACAGTGTCTTAACCATGATTGGCTGTCAGAATTATGCAGTCATAAGATGAGTTGTGTCCCTGTCCCTGGTCAAAAGTTCATTCTGAGTTTTATGGTCCTAAGCAACACTCCCAGCTTTATGGCCTTGGTTCCGGCATACTAAATCTACAGACATCCTGTTTTTACAGCCTGCAATAAAACTTACCCAAGAGTTTTATGACTTAAAAGCTTGTCCCAGTTAAATACTGGTCAAGGATATGTTTTACAACCATGCATAATCGACAAACAGACTTTTACCTCATACTTCTTACTAAAGATATTAGCCCCAAAAAATAGATACAACACCATCGTTCCTCTATTCTACATCACCCTTTGCCCCGAACAGTAAAGGACATGCTATCCTTCCTCGGTTTGACTGGGTATAGTAGAAATTTTGTTTCGGACTATGTGGGTCTGACTGAACCCCTTAGGGCACTGGTTCGTCAGTTAGGAATGCGTAATTTGTCTGCCACATTACAATGGAGCTCTGAAGCTGAGGAGGCATTTATTGCCTTAAAACAACGTCTGTCCACTGCTACGGCATTGGCAAACCCAGATTACACGCTACCTTTCTACTTAGATGTTTCTGGAACAAAAGGCCGCATGAATGGTGTTTTGTTCCAGAAAAAAGGGGGAAATAGAGTAGTACTGATGTACACAAGTGTAATGTTGGACAACATGGAAAAACGCCATCCACAGTGCACACAACATGCTGCAGGACTAGCAAAACTTTTGCAGAAAACAGCACACCTGGTGATGGGGCATCCATTAAAGGTTCTCACAACGCATAGTGTAGTAGCATTTGTAAACTCGCAAGCATTTACCATGACCTCTTTAAGACAGAGGAGATAGTGCAACATTCTAGACGCACCCAACGTTACATACACGCATGAAGGAATCAATATGGCTGATCAAATGGGGGAAGGAGAACCTCATCAATGTGAGGCAAGAGCCATCAAGGAAGAAAAAGTCATGGAAGGACTCCATGCCCAACCTATCCCAGATGCCATTACCTGGTTCACAGATGGGTGCTGTTACAGGGATGACCAGGAAGGACTCAAAGCGGCATGGGCCATAGTGGAACACACCCCAGAGGGGTGGAAAACAGTGAAAGCAAAAAGACTGACAGGACAACAGTCAGCTCAGAGGGCTGAACTCAGAGCAGTGATAGAAGCCCTTAAAATGGGACAAGGAAAGAGACTTAACCTCTATAGTGATTCTGCGTATGCAACAGGAGCAGTACACGTAGAACTAAAGCAGTGGCTCAGAGCAGGGTTTGTGACTGCAGGAAACAAACCCATCAAATATCAAGAGGAAATGAGAGAACTCGCTGAGGCGGTGCAAGAACCCACAGAAGTTGGGATCATCAAATGCAAAGGGCATAGCCAAGGCACGGACTTTGTGTCTCAAGGAAACAACGCAGCGGATGCAGCGGCCAAAAAAGCAGCAGGGTATCAGGTAACTCACATAATGGTAAGTAGCCTGACACCAGAAGACGAGACCCGCCCACAAATCACGGAAGAAACATTGGCAGAACTTCAAGGTAGGGTTTCACCTGAAGAAAAGAGTGTCTGGTTGGCCAGAGGGGCCACCAGAACACAGGGAAACTGGAGAGGTCCAGACAGACGACCAATACTACCACCAGGATTGAGACAAACAGCCATGGAAGAAGCCCATGGGGTGGGACAAGTAGGAGTAGGTCAAATGATGACCAATTTGAAACATTGGTGGCATCCACACATGAGAGACATGGCCAAGTATTTGGTAGACACCTGTAAGGAATGTCAAAAGTTTAGTGTCAAGAACACTATGGAAATACCACAAGGCAGGTTTCCAATCCCAACATGCCCAGGCAAAGAAATCATTATTGATTACACAGACATGACAGAAAGGGTAAAAGGTTACAGGTACCTTTTAGTATGTGTTGACGTGTATATGGGATGGCCAGAAGCATGGCCCTCGAAAGCAGAGGACAGTAAACACATCGTAAAATGCCTGATAAACCATTACATACCACACCACGGTTTTCCTGAAAAAATCAGGTCAGATAATGGAACTCACTTCAAAAATAAGGATCTACAAGAGGTAGAACAGATGTTGGGGTTAAAACACATTGACTCCATCACCTCAACATGAATAGCCCTGGTATTTAAGCAGCTAAAGATGACAGCCCAGCGTTTACTGTTGGCATTGCCTCCTCGTGTCCGCCGAGCACTTATTGTCCGAGGTCCAAAAACATCGACTCCAACATAGGTAAACGGAGGAGAGACTGTGGCTAAATCTGGTGGTAGATCTGACATCTTTTGTTGTCCTGTGTTATATCTAAACTTGCGACAGGTCACACAGTGATTTATGACTGACCTGATAAAGCGTTTCCCACCGATGATCCACAGGCCGGCTGACCTCACGGCACCCTCCGTAAAATGGCATTATTGGTGCTGTATCCGTTGGTGGTAGTGTTGTACCAGTAAAGTAATGACATGGTGGTGACTAGTAACAATGTATGGGTGTGCTTCGTCACTTTGAAGGTTAGCTTGTGAGAGACAACCTCCTACCCTTAGACAACCAGAGTAGTCTATGTAGGGTGACAGTTTCTTGAGAGGACTTTGTTTATAAATCTCTTCCTTTTTTCGATGCATGCAAAGACTTTAGGATAGGTTTCACGTTGGAGACTACTTAAAAGCAAACTTTTTGCTTTAGTGAAGTCATCTTGACTTAGGCTCCTCCACATATGCCAGCCTCGGCAGTTACTTCCTTGGTTCTCTTTCTTGTATGATCTCACTATGTAGACTAGTCTAGCCATGGTTCTTAACAGTGATCTCCATGATGAAAATGACTCAAAACCACTTGGATTCATGGAAGACTCTGTTAGTACGGTTGCACAAGATGTCACAGTGGGACGAATCTCAGGGTCTGAGTCAGCATTAACCAACTCAAAGGAGGCTTCTGTTTGTACAGCATCCTTATCTGGCAACGTTATTAACGTGGACTTAAGCCTGTCAGTTGTCAAGGAGTTATCTTTCTGCATAGCTGTCACGACCACACGCAGTGAGGGCAGAACATATATTCAGGGTCAGACCCAACACCAGGAACTGTAGATCGAGTTTTTGTACAATAGTCTCTGGATCAAATAAATAGAAGCAGCAAATAGCCAAATTCCAGGAAAATCAAATGAAAATTATTAATTATATTTAACGTTTTAGATTAGGTTCAGCTGAAAATAAATCACTTTCAAAAATTATTGCTTTGCATAAAAAAACGTTTTAATGTTTCCTTCACTGAAAATGGTGAACCACTGGTTCTTTATTATATAAAATCAGTCACTCTGACTTGCATGAGCATGTGCATGTGATTATTTTCTCCAACCCCCATTCCCTGCATGAACATCACCGTTTCATTTTTTACCCAAGAAAGAAGAGCTGAGGAAGAAACTGTTAGAATCTGTCTTTGGTCACCATCAGCATAGTAAGTTAATGTATTTATTTGATGAAGATAGGAAAAGAGTGATATTGCTATTAGCCAATCAGAGATTAGACGTTTGCATATTGTAAATAATTCTTACAATCCTGATCCAGACGTTTCATTCCACCCTCTCCTCCAACAAACTGCAACCACCTGGTAGAAAAACCGCACCGCTACTCAGATAGGGGGCGCTATTGCAAAGGACAATCCTTCGGCTCATTGGCCACTTCTGCCCAACTAGTTTTTTGTTGTTGCTATATTGTTGAAAAGACAAAACCTATTTTTTATAACTCCTCCCACATTATAAGCTGGACCAGTGTGAAATGTGGCACATTACATCTATCAACCTGGACAGCAAAACAATATGGAAAAAAATTCAACTTTTTTAAAAGCTGTCCAAGACATGCGACACCATTCATATTAGAAATAGCTAGCTCAAAATATAATGTTGTATATGTTGCCCATATTTACAATTAGTAAAATTACAATTAATAAAAATTATGATCCTAATAGAGGATTAAATTCTGTTACAGATTCTTGAGTTTGTATAGTTTCACTTATAGGGAGCGCTAGAGAGACAAAAAGGTTTATATCTGCATTACACCAAACTAAGCACACATGTTCATCACTAGCCTCTGATGCCACACTTCCAATATCATTATGAAGTAGGCATGGCTTATATTTTATATCCCATAATAAACATTGAAAAATAGAAAAGTACATGACCTAGGTATGTGGAAACAAGCCGACATGATTCCATATGTCATTTTGACCATCAGAAAATATTTATATTTTGTGATAAAATATGCATTTTTAAAAAATTTATTAATTTTAGTCTTTAATGTGTAAAACCATAATTAACGATAAAAATATACTTATATGCTATATCATTGTTGCATGTTATATTGATTTACCATTTATTTTTGACAAACTGTTTGATCAAGGGTTATGGAAAGAAGATAACAAGATTCCATATGTAATAATGACTTTTGGAAAACTTTAAACAAAATTTATTTTTCTTGAAAAAACATTTGAATTGGGGAAATAGGAATAAAATAATATAATTCCATATGTCTATATAATTATTTGAAAATGTTTTGGTAATTTCTTGACAAAATATGGAATTTTTATGAATTTATGACTTTTAGTCTTTAATTTTAAACTATTGTTATTTACCAAACCATTTCAATTAGGGGACAGGAATTTTAAGAATCTCATTCCACATGAATGCATTAATCTGTCCGAATATTTAAGTAATTTTGGACTTAATACCGGTTGAGAATTTAATATTGAAAAAGTACTGGATCTAGCAATATGCAAACAAGCCAGCATGATTCTATATGTAATAATGACCATCTGAAATATATTTTAAGATAAAACAAATAGATTTTTAATTTATTACTAATTTTGTTGTTAATCTGTAAAACCATAGTTAATTTTTGATCGAAAAACCCTTTGAACTAGGGTTTTGGAAATAAAAGAATACAATTCCACATGTTTGCGTTTCCCTGTCAGAATATTTCGTTTTTTTGGATATGAATGATACATTTTGTAGTAAATAGTATTTACCAGTTTAACACTGAACAAGTATTTAATCTAAGGATATGGAAATAAGATAACATAATTCAAAATGTAAACATGATCATCTTGCAATATTTTTGAATTTATCGTACAAGAGGTTTTGGATAGAAGGAAGTCTTGACTGAGCCAATAAACTGAACATTCCTCAACAGGTTCAGTTCAGAAACAAATTGTGAAACCTCCTCATCTGTCCCCAGCCAAACATTCCTACTGTTACCTGCAGCTTTCCTGTCAGAACTCAGACGCTTTATCTTCAACATTAGTAATGAACTCTGAAGTTTGTCCCTAACCAAGACAGGAAATGCTGCTACCCCCTTTGCCTCCCCCTTCCACCTGTCTGCCTCTTATAGTCAGGTGAAGAGGCAGCCGGAGAAAGGCTGCAGGTCCCAGAGTTCTGAATCCTGCGCAGAGCAGAACACATCAGGACACCCTGCAGTTTGCTTATCGCCATAGTTTGTGTTGAAGATGCCATCATCAACCTGCTTCAAAAATGAACGTATTATTTCCAAGAGGTAGCTGAATATAAACTGAGAAATCCATTTTGCAAATAGCGTCAGAAATGTTAGTAATTTATTCAAATTACAGCAGAGATGTAGCCATTATTAATTTTGTTGGGTCTGGTTGTAGAGTCTAACAGCTGCAGGGAGGAAAGATCTGTGAAACCAATCCTTCATGCATCTAGGATGCAGCATTCTGTCAATCACTACGTTTACATGCAGCCAATATTGGAGTTATGGTCGGGTTAAAGTCACTATTGGGGTTTCCATTTGGGTTTCCATGGCCGTGCTTGACCGGGTTATTGCTAATGTTCCGGTTTTGAATGGGTTATTGGCTGCATGTAAACGTAGTGACTGCAGGAGCTCTGCAGCTTGGCTGCATCTCCATGCATGGGGTGGGGGACTCTGTCCATCAGAGATGTTATTTTGGCCAGAGTCCTTCTGTCTCCCACCACCTGCACTGGATCCAGGGGGCGCTCTAGAGCAGCACTGGCCTTCCTGATTAGTTTATCCAACCTCTTCCTGTCAGCTGTGGAGAAACTGCTGCTCCAACATACAACACCAAAAAAGATGGCTGATGCCACCACAGAGTCAAAGAAGGTTTTCAGGAGCATTACCTGGACTCCAAAAGAGGTATTCTCATCTGACCTCTGACCCTTCCAGTAGAGAGCATCAGTGTTGTGACTCCAGTCCAGGTGAACACCCAGGTACCTATAAGAGTCCACTATCTAACTAACATGTGAGGAGAGCTGGTGATCCGGTGCTAGCGTGGCAGACAGAGGAGATGTATGGAGAGGGCTTGGAACCCGTTCTAGTTCGTTTTGTATATAAAGTTTCAGATAAGCAGCAGACTGATGTTAACTGCCCAGAATAATTTAAGGGACTTGAAGAAAATTGCTTTTTTCTTAAAATATCAACCTCAATTGTTTATATCTAGTTCCACAATCATGATTTTGTCTCTGAAAAAACAAAAAAAAAACAATTTGGATTCTCTGTTCAGCTCATTTGGATTGTATATTACTGAAAATGAATAATAAAAATAAACACTATGGTGAATGTTTAGATTCTAAATATTGAATGTTAATAGATTATGACAGCGGTGGGTGAGAGTTTACCCTGTTGGCCAAAATGAACCATGAAAAGCAAAATGAAACCACACTGTCGTTGGTTTTAAGTTGTAAATTTAACAGAACAATTAGCATTTAGCAGAAAATGTCAGTGTTTAACCAAAATGTGACAGCAATCCAGTGGGTCTGATTATCTCAGCAGGTCAGCTACAGAATAAAATCTGAAGCTCTCAATTTATGTTCCCTGGTCCTTCATGGATTATTTTACAAAACTATACAGAATACGTTTCAGATTCAGTATTATGTTAATGGGAAATGTGTCCATTTTTAATAGCTTCTACATCATGGGACTTCTCGTCACATTTAATGTTGACATTTCATGTCTTTCAATTGGGTCTTCTTTATTGTGCAAAGAAGACCGAAATGTTGCAGTTCAATCATCTTTCCATTCTAATGACGTAAACTAATTAATTCATTTAATTTCAATTCACTTTTATTTATATAGCGCCAATTCACAAAATATATTATCTCAAGCCACTTTACAACAAAAGTCGTTTCAATACAATTATACAAACATTCCAATCAGTTAAAAGTTTTCTATGTAAGGAATCCCAGCAGATTGCGTTGAGTCATTGATGTGAGGTTCATGCAGACTCCAACCTCAGCAATTCCTCAGCAATCTCTCATACTGAGCAAGCATGTAGTGACAGTGGAGAGGAAAAACTCCCCTTTAACAGGAAGAAATATCCAGCAGAACCAGAACCAGAACCTGGATCAGTACAAGCGGTCATCTGCCACGACCGTCTGGGGGTCTGAGAAGACAGAGAAGAGACAACATGGAGGATGCTCGGTGACTTTGAGCATCATCTGGAGCAACACTCCCCATCCAGTAGGGGGCATTATAGCTGAGCAGGGTACCAGACCATGTGGAGCTTCTGTGGGGGGGAAATACTGAGAGAAAACTGGGTTAACAATTACAATAACAGCAGAAAAAATGTAGCTGAAGAGAAGTAGAAGAAAAAACTGGAAGAGAGAAGAAAAGTGGTCATTCTGTCCTCCAACAGTCTAAACCTATAGCAGCATGACTAAAAAAATAGCTCAGGATAATCTAAGCCATTCTAACTATAATCTTTATCAAAAAGGAAGGTTTTAAGCCTAGTCTTATAAACAGACAGAGTATCTGCCTCATGGACTAAAACTGGGAGCTGGTTCCACAGTAGAGGAGCCTGATAACTAAAAGATCTGCCTCCTATTCTACTTTTAGAAATCCTAGGAACTACCAGTAGACCTGCATTCTGAGAACAAAGTTCTCTGTTAGGAACATATGGAACAATCAGATCTCTGATGTACAATGGAGCTTGAAGGTTAAAATATTTAATTACAGCAACCTTAAATTCCTGTGGCGCATATCAATTTATTAAAGATAGATTCATCGTGTCTAGAATAGAGCCAGTAACCAGAGGGAACACTTCCTTAAATAATTTGGTTGGTATTGGGTCTAACATACAAGTTGAGGGTTTAGATGAAGCTAATATTTGTGATAATTCTGAAAGTTCAACGAAAAATCTGAGATCTGGTCCAATAATTGAGAGTAAGGGCCTGGTGGACGATAAAAAACCACAAACAAAAGTGGTTTTAATGTTTTGCAGTTTGGATGAGGAAAACTAAGGATTAAATGTTCAAAAGAGCTGTAGTTAATAATTGGTCTAGGGCAAATTTGCAAATCAGAATGAAAGATGGTTGCAAGTCCTCCTCCTCGCCCAGTACTTCTAGGAATGTGAACATTTTGATAATTGGTAGGAGTTGACTCATTTATAATTACAAAATCCTCCTGCTGCAGCCAGGTTTCTGATAGGCAATAAAGATCAATTTTATTATCACATATCAAGTCATTTACTAATAAAGTCTTTGAGGAGAGGGATCTTATGTTTAGTAAACCACATCTAATTACTCTATTTTCTTGTTTGGTCCGAGTCGTATTTATTTTAATGAGATTTTCATAGTTTGCTTTTGTCAGGTTAACTTTTAGTCAATTTGATTTTGGCCGTGGGTAAAACACTGTCTCAATGGGGTATTGAGTGGCTAACAGTACAGAAGCTGCAGAGAGGTGAGTTAAACTATGACTCTGCTTCCTGGTCTGGACCCTGGTTTGTCTGTTTTTGTCAATTAAAAAGAAAACTAAACAAATATAAATTTTGTGTGTGTGTGTGTGTGTGTGTAGGACACGCCTAACGACTTAATAATTCTAATTTATTTAGTGTAGCTGAGCTCTAGCTGACCACTTCATAGTCCAGCAGGACGAAGCAGACGGATGTTACCAAGCTTAAAGATGTCCATGGTAAATACACCATAACAATTACGCAGCTAGTCATCGTATCTTCTGCTCTATGAAACACATTTATTCTCAGCAGTCCACATTTAGTTCTTTAATAGATTTGTATTGCACTAAAATGTATTAATTTTGATGGACATATGCAGCTGATATAGGTTGCCTAGCAGCATATCCCTAATTTTTGAATATTAAGATTTTTACATAACATAATGGTTATTATCACCATTAGTAAAAGTGTTTTAAATAGAGCTGTGGTAGTGCAGTGATGCAGCTCAAGCTTTAGTCTTTAACAGCATTTAGAAAATAATAACATACATTTCTTTTATTTTTATACTCCGGTACTTTTTTACTTTTACTTGAGTAAAAAAACTTGACTCGATACCTTAAATTCTACAGAAGTCTTTTTAAACCCTAGTATCTCTGCTTCTACATGGGTTTTGAATGTAAATACTTTTGACACCCCTGATAAGGATCTTATGGTCTGCTTCACTTTGTCAGCCAGCTCCTAATAGGTGAGTTCTTGATCGAGAACAGGTGTATTAAAACAGGCATGGCTGGGCTAGAGAACTCAGGTGTGATGAACCACTGTTATTTTTTAAGAACAAGGTGATCACATTGTAACATATAGGGGAATAATGATTTACATTTTTTCTTCCTTAATAATAAAACCCTATATTTAAAATCATTTTCTTTTTTATTGTTATTCAGATTTGTTAGATGATTTTTTTAATATCTTCATGTCATCCCATGTTACCCCTCATCTCCCAATATGTTCCTCTCTTGTACGATATTTTGAATAAAGGTGCTGAATGAATGTGATTTAAATCTGTGTAGGCTGACCTTTGTTGAGATTGTGAAAACAAAGCAGACATATGGAAAGGTAACCTGAACATGATTTTTTCAGAATTATTCATCTATGATTAAACATGTAAAATGCAGATTCAGAGGGTGTCCTCACCCTGCACCTGCCCAATAATATGCCCCATGATTCATATTTTCCTGTTACGGTGTTGGCAGAGCAGTGCAGGCACAGTGGAAAAAGATGGGAGGTAATTTTTCACAGGACTGACATTGTCCTTCAGTTTAACCTGATCCGGTCTTATGCAAACATCTAAGCTTTATATGAATTTGATCAAACGGCTGAGCGATACGTTAGGGAATGTTAGAAGGCTGCAGGTCGGATATTTGAGCATGTTTTCTAACGTGTATGTGTGCCACATGTTTTCCCTGCTCCTCGAACAGATACGTAGGGAATAATCTCCAGCTTCACCATTACTGTATCAGTTATCAGTTCAATTACATTAGGCAGTATTACATGCTTCATATAATAGACACCATGAAGATTCTTCACTGGGGAAAGATCATGATGTTATAAATATAAATGTATTTTTTCTTAAGGATCTAATGCGGAGTATCTGATTGGACTTGTGGTCAGCAGAAAGAGGCCAGCGGCTGACACCAGAATTCTGACCTCTCAGCTTAACCTTTGACATGAAACAGCCACATCTTCTTAAATATTTCTCTTCTTTCCCAGCATGTACAAATAGAAGAAATATAAAGGACAAGTGACACTAAAGCTTCTATTGAATCTGGCTGTGCTGAATTATTGTTCTCCCATAAGAATCATACATCCAACTACATGAACATGATTGTTTGTAAGAGATATTTATTTTAGGCAATCACCAGGACAACAAACAAGGTTAAAGACGTAGAATCTAATGACAAGCTCTAAAACACATTGAGTGGACATTAGCATCAGTTCCAAAGAAGCAACAGAGGGCAGAGACTTTACCACTGTGGGACCAAATGTGTTTGCTGATTCCATGTTTTGGTAAATGATATGATGATACCTTAAGCAGATGTTTAAAAGTTTGATGAAGCAGTGTTAGAATTGATAAGGTTTTGACATGGAGTGCCATTAATCTTTCCAGAAAAAATACAGGTAAAAACATGTTTACAGAGGATATGTTCAAACCTGTTGCTCAGTAAAGTGTTCTCAGGTGGATATGGATTACCTGCATCATATATTTCATCATGCTTGTCTCATCAAAACATCAGTCATGTAGTGATGGGAAAAATGTAGCCCCATGAGTGTACATAACTTTAATTGAATTCCAATAAAATTATCAAACAAATGCATGGTTTTATCCATCCATCCATCCATCTTCTTCCGCTTTATCCGAGGTTGGGTCGCGGTGGCAGTAGCCTAAGCAGAGAGACCCAGACTTCTCTCTCCCTGGACACTTGGGCCAGCTCCTCTGGAGGAATCCCGAGGCGCTCCCACGCCAGCAGAGAGACATAGTCCCTCCAGCGAGTCCTGGGTCTTCCCCTGGGCCTTCTCCCAGGTGGGAAGTGCCCAGAACACCTCACCAGGGAGGTGTCCAGGAGGCATCCTGACCAGATGTGGAGCAGCAGTGACTCTACTCTGAGCCCCTTCCGGATGACCGAGCTCCTCACCCTATCTCTAAGGGAGAGCTCAGCCACTCTGTGGAGTAAACTCATGTCAGCCGCCTGTATCCGTAATCTTGTTCTTTCGGTCACCACCCAAAGTTCGTGACCATAGATGAGGGTAGGAACGTAGATCGACCGGTAAATCGAGAGCTTTGCCTTTTGGCTCAGCTCTCTCTTTACCATGACAGACCGATACAGCGCCTGCATAACTGCAGATGCCTTACCAATCCGCCGATCGATCTCCCGCTCCATTTTTCCCTCATTTGTGAACAAGAACCCCAGATACTTGAACTCCTCCACTTGAGGAAGGACCCCATCCCCGACCTGAAGAAGGCACTCTACCCTTTTCCTGCTCAAGACCATGGTCTCGGATTTGGAGGTGCTGATCTTCATCGCAGCCGCTTCACACTCTGCTGCGAAACGCTCCTGCGAAATCTGTATATTACGTTCAGATGCAGCTAACAGGACCACATCATCTGCAAAAAGCAGAGACCCGATCCTGAGGTCACCAAAACGGACCCCCTCAACACCTTGGCTGCGCCTAGAAATCCTGTCCATAAATGTTATGAAAAGGATCGGTGACAAAAGGCAGTCTTGGCGGAGTCTAACCTTCACTGGAGACGAATCCGACTTACTGCCAGCAGTGCGAACCAGACTTTGACACCGGTGATACAGGGACCTAACAGCCCTTATGAAAGGGCCTGGAACCCCATACTCCCGGAGTACCCCCCACAGGACCCCCAGAGGGAAACGGTCGAACGCTTTCTCCACAAACCACATGTAGACCGGTTTAGCGAACTCCCACGCACCCTCCAGGACCCTGCTGAGGGTATTGAGCTGGTCCAGTGTTCCACGGCCAGGACGAAAACCGCATTGTTCCTCCTGAATCTGAGGTTCGACTATCCGTCGGACCCTCCTCCCAGAACCCCTGAATAGACCTTACCAGGGAGGCTCAGAAGTGTGATCCCCCTATAGTTGGAACACACTCTGTAGTCCCCCTTTTTAAAGAGGGGAACCACCAACCCCAGTCTGCCAGTCCAAGGGAACTGCCCCCGATGTCCACGCAATATTGCAGAGCCGTGCTAACCAACACAACCCTACAGCATCCAGAGCCTTAAGGAGCTCTGGGCGAATCTCATCCACCCCCGGTACCTTGCCACCGAGGAGCTTTTTAACAACCTCGGTGACTTCAGCACCAGAGATTGGAGAGCCCATCCCAAAGTCCCCAGACTCTACTTCCAAACAGGAAGGCGTGTCGGTGGGATTGAGGAGGTCTTTGAAGTATTCCATCCACCGACGCAAAACGTCCCACGTCGATGTCAGCAGTACACAACCTGCCCCCCACCCCCAGGCGCCGAATGGTGGACCAGAATCGCTTGGAAGCCACACGGAAGTCGTTCTCCATGGTCTCTCCAAACTCCTCCCACGACCGAGTTTTTGCCTCAGCGACCATCCAAGCCTTATTTGAAAACAAAAGTTTTTTAGATGTTCGGGGTAAATCAGTTTTTCTCAGTATTTCTCCAGCTTTTGAAAAAAACTGTTTCACATGAGACGGACAGATTCACACTTTCACACCTTATTATGAGTGATCAACTCCAAATAGTCCCTGTCTATGAAGCCTATTCATTTTGGGTAAGATACAGATACAATAGGCCTTCACAGTGATTTTACTGTTTAGGCCTAAAACTGAGAATATCATGCAAAAGCTAATTTATTGTAATAATTCAACTTAAAATGGGAAAGCCACAGTGGACCGCAGTAATCCCAACATTAGGCAAGGCAGGGCAATTTTATTTATATAGCACACTTTCAACACAAGGCAATTCAAGGTGCTTTACATGATTCAGTGATAATTATACCAAATACAATATTACAGAAGCATGATTAGAGAAAAACAGACACAATCAATCAATAAGAAAAGATGATGTAAGGAACAAATTAATGCAATATAGATATATATTAAAAACAGATAAAACACAATTTCATGCAATATAGATTTAAAACAGATTAAAAAAAAGAATAAAACTTAAACCACGAGAATCAAATAGTGATCAGACAGCGCAATTTAGGGCTCAAAGGCAACTCTGAATAGTAGAGTTTTAATCTTTGGTTTAAAAGAGCCTAATGATTCTGCATTTTTGCATTCTTCTGGAAGTTCGTTCCAGATTTGTGGAGCATAGAAGCTGAAAGCTGCTTCTCCCTATTTAGTTCTAATTCTAGGAATGTTTAGTAAGCTCGAGTTGGAGGACCTGAGTGGTCTGCTGGGTTGGTAAAGTGACAGCAGATCTCCAACATGCTTTGGTGCTAAACCGTTCAGTGATTTATAAACTAGTAGGAGTATTTTAAAGTCTATTCTCTGAGCTACAGGGAGCCAGTGTAAGGACTTAAGAACTGGGGTGATGTATTCTAGTTTCCTGGTTCTAGTGAGGACACGAGCAGCAGCGTTCTGGATCAGCTGTAGTTGTCTGATTGCTTTTTTAGGTAGACCTGTGAGGACGCTGTTGAAGTAATTAATCCGACTAAAGATAAACGCATGGATCATTTTTTCAAAGTCCTTCTCTGACATCAGTCCTTTAGTCCTAGAAATGTTCTTCAGGTGATAGAAGGTTAACCTTGTTATTGCCTTTATGTGACCCTGGAGGTTCAGGTCTTAGTCCATTATTACACCTAGATTACGGGCCTGATGACTTGTTTTTAGTTGTATTAGCTGAAGCTGTGTGCTGACTCTGTGTGTCATCTGCATAGTTATGGTAACTTATCTGATCGGCTGCTATAATCTTGGTTAGTGGGAGCATATAAATATTGAACAGGAGGGGTCCTAGGATGGAGCCCTGGGGGACCCCACATGTGATTTCTGTTTGTTCTGATGAGAAATTTCCAATGGACACAAAGAACTGCCTATTTTTGAGATAAGATTCAAACCATTGAAGAGCTGTACTAGTGAGTCCGATCCAGCTCTCCAATCGTTCCAGTAATATTGTATGATCAACAGTGTCAAACGCTGCACTGAGGTCCAACAGAACCGACACTGTAGTTTTACCGCTGTCTGTATTTATGCGGATGTCACTGAAAACTTTGACTAGGACAGTCTCAGTGCTGTGATAGGCACGGAAACCAGATTGAAAATAATCTAAGGAGTCGTTTATTGTCTGGAATGTAGTTAACTGTTGAGATCCATCTTTTTCAATAATCTTACTGATGAATGGGAGATTAGAGATTGGCCTATAATTCTGCATCAATGTATTATCTAGGTTGTTTTTCTTTAATAGGGGTTTGATTACTGCTGTTTTGAGGGCCTGGGGGAAGACGCCTGACTGGAGGGATGCGTTAACTATTTACATCAGATTGGACTTAATGACAGGGAGAACTTTCTTTAAAAAAGCTGTGGGTAAAATATCGAGGCAGCGAGGGGAGGAGCTTAGCTGTTTAATAATTTCATCAAAATGTGATTGATTTAGTTTTTTGAAATCAGACATTTTATCTGCATTATTTTTACATGGGAGTGAATAGTGGTGGGTTGGGTGCTACTTTACAGATTGATCTTTTCAGTGAAGAAGTTGGCAAATGCACTACAGGCCCTAGTGGAGTGCAGCTCAGGAGCTGCTGTCACTGGAGGATTGGTTAGTATTTCAACTGTTGCGAATAGAGTCCGAGTGTTATTATTGTCTCTGTTAATGATTTCAGAGAAGAATGTTTCTCTTGCAGTTTTCAAGGTTAAGTTATATTTGTTCAGCTTGTTTTTGTACATCTCCTAGTGAACCTGTAGTTGAGTTTTCCTCCATTTTCTTTAGGCCTGACGGCACTCCCTTTTTTCACTACGTATCAGAGGATTGTTGGTCCATGGAGACTTGTTTCTACCTGAGACTACTTTAACTTTAGTTGAAGCAATGGTATCGATGATGTCTGAGACTTCAGAGAAAAAGTTATCTACCAGGTTGTTAACAGAGTGTTTGTTGGGGTGTGGGGGTGGTGGGTGTTGTTGTTGGTGAGTTAGAGCAGTAAATTTGTTTAAAGATTTCAGCTAAGCTGTCAACAAGGGAGCGGTTTTTTACTATGGTCTTATTTCGATTAGATAGTTTAACTGGGATCATGCTTTCAAAGAAGATGCAAAAGTGGTCAGATAATGCATCATCCACTAAGGAGATGTTCTAACCCTTTAGAAATTGATTGTCTGGTTCCAATATTACTTCCTCACTGTGTTTGGCACTAGACAGTGTAGCCCCCTTAAAAAAGAAGGTAATCAGCCATAGGAGGCTGGCTCCCTGGTTTAGTGCACAGTTGCATACTTTAAAGCAGAATACTAGGAAACTGGAGAGAAAATGGCGCTCTACACACTTCAATGATTCCTTTCTAACCTGGAAAAATAGTCTACTACTTTATAAAAACACCCTTTAACAAGCTAGAACAGCATATTTATCATCATTAATAGAGGGAAATAAACACAATCCTAGGTTTCTTTTTTAGTACAGTTACCAAACTTAGAGTCATAGCTCTGTTGAGCCTACTATTCCCCCTTCTCTCAGTAGTGATGACTTTATGGGATTCTTCATAAGTAAAATAAATTCTATAAAGAATTAAATCATTGGCATTCTCCTATACATGATTAACTCTCTTTCAGTAACTGAGGCAGTATCAGAGAGAACTGTAGAACCATGTCTATGTTCTGTTGAGCTTTCGGAATTATCACAAATATTAGCTTCATCTAAACCCTCAAACTTGTATGTTAGACCCAATCCCAACCAAATTATTTAAGGAAATGTTTCCTCTGGTTACTGGCCCTATTCTAGACATGATGAATCTATCTTTAATAAATTGATATGTGCCACAGGAATTTAAGGTTAAGGTTAAACCTTTATTTAAGAAATCCTCCCTGGATCAAGATGATTTAGCTAACTACAGACCTATATCTAACCTTCCTTTCTTATCCAAAAATCTTGAGAAAATAGTTGCTAATCAGGTATGTGAGCATCTAAACAGCAACAACCTGTTTGAGGAATGTCAGTCAGGTTTTAGAGCTGATCATAGCACTGAAACAGCACTGGTAAAAGTTACTAATGATATTCTAATGGTCTCAGATAATGGATCTGTGACTGTTCTGGTCTTGTTAGATCTCAGTGCTGCTTTTGACACAGTCGATCATAATATTCTCTTAGAAAGGCTCGAACATATTGTAGGGATCAAGGGAACAGCACTAGGCTGGTTTAAATCATATCTGTCCAACAGATTCCAGTTTGTTCATGTTAATGATAAATCTTCTTCACACTCAAGCGTTCAGCCCAGTTTATGCTTCTCCAACTGCAAATTTGTACTCTGACGCAGACGTGTTGATGGAAATGCTTTTCGTTTATGGTTCTACGTTTTTTTCTCTCCACTCTCCATAGTTATTTTTAGCGTTGCTTGACCAGTACAGCAGGGGGCGCTAACTTTTCATGGCATCTCTGCCTACTAGCACAGCATCATTTCAGTTTTTTTCCAGGCTTGTGAACGCTTTTCTTCCTTAAGGAGCAATGAAGGACAGAAAGTAAGTTCTGATTGAGCTGTAAAGCTTTTTACTACAAGTGCAGCTCATAGAATCCTTTAGAAACACATGGAAACAAAACACAGCAGCCTTTTTGTTGTTTTCCTACACCTTCTTGTGTTCAAAAAGTTATCCTTTCAGTATAAAGCATACAGTGGTCAAACGCTGCATTAACCACTGATTACAGCGACTATAGAGCCCCGTTCTGCTGAAATGATCTCTGGCTGTTGCTGAAACTGACCAATCAGATGCATACGCAATCCGTTTACGGAAACAGATAGTTAGAAATGGGGCTCTACTCTGTGTGTAATTGCATAGGTGAAGGAGAGCCCTTGCGTTGAGGGATAATGGCGCTGATGGATAATGGCCTTAACTTGTTGAGTACTTCAGGGTTCTGTGCTTGGACCAATTTACTATAAATATATATATACATATATATGCTTCCTATTGGTAAAATAATTAGACAACATGGAATGAATTTCCACAGTTATGCTGTGAATAAATTATATTTATTCATAAAACCTGATGAAACCAATCTGGTAGGTAGCTTACAAGCATGTCTGGAAGACATAAAAACCTGGATGACTCTAAACTTTCTGCTTTTATATTCAGACAAGACAGAAGTTGTTGTCTTTGGACCAGAACCTTTAAAAAGGAAAATGCTAAATGAATCACTTCATCTGGATGGCATTAGTTTGGCTTCTCGTAACAATGCCGCCTTAATGCACGAGCCAATCTGGGCAGTGGTCAGGGGCCTGTGACGCTTAGGGGGCCTATCATTTCAGGTAAAAAAAGAAACATTGTTTTACTTGTCAGGTTTTCTGTCAATCATCTTATATGCCAATTTAAGGCTGCTGATTGATCCAAATTACAAGTGACCTACTTCACCCACATGGCCTCTAAAGTTCCCATTGCACAATGTGCTCACCAATCAAACAATTTAGGGGTGTGGTGTTAAGAGATGTGGAAAGATGTTGGAAGAGATTTGATAGCGGTGCTCAGAAAAGGAATGTGATTTGTAAGATGGAGCTTCAAGACAAAGAAATAAGAAAGAAAATTCCTAAACTGACAGAATTCCTTAAGTCAACCCAAAAATTTGGACATAACACGGAGCGGCCCGCGCAGCAGGGAAACTGCAGGGGAGGAGAGCAGATAGACAGGTGTGTGTATGTGTGTCTGTGTGTGCATTACACACAACTTGCACTAACTTGTTAGCCGCTGTTCTTTGTTTCTGCTGTCATCACTGTTTGAAGTTTATGCAGAGGTGATGGTGGTATCCACTACTTTGTTATATGTTTTATGGTGTTCAATTAAAAAGCATAGATATGTTGGCTTTGATAATATGTTTTCAGCATGTTATCTATTTATCTATGATAGATAGATACTCAGGCTACGTCCTCACTAAGCCGATAAGGTTATACGGGGAGTTAGACGCCTAATGTTATCCACTCAACACGAGCATTTACGCCCTGTTTAAGGTCCCATGATTGCGCAATCCCATACCGACCTGTGCAAATAATGGGTATGCGCGAAAAGACGCACGAAACACGCGTATAATCAGCATACATACGCCTACATAATATATACAAGAAGCTCTACAGCACAGAACATATCTGCTTGTCCCGTTAACCGAAGAGAACAATAGCTGCTCAGAAGAAGAGAGAGTTTTTGGTGTGGACAGACGACGAGATCGATTTATTAATCTTCGCTGTTGTCTTTGTCTGTAGTGTCGTATTGTTATTGACGCAGCATTCATTGACGCCACTTCCTTTCATTATCCGGGGAAGCTGTCCACACTTGCTCGTTTAGCCGTTGAATTAAGATTTACACGGCTCTCTTACCCGGCTAATAGTTATCCGGCCACAGACCTTAAACGACGCCGGGTTAGTGTGGACGATAGGGGGGTGTAGACTAAATAATTATACGTTTAAGGCATTATCCGGCTTAGTGTGGACGTGGCCTCAGTCAGTCACCCAGCCTGTCTGTCTGTATTTGATTTTCAATTTAAGGTCACGATTCGATTCTCAGCATATTTATTTATTTTATTTTTTACAGTACAGAGCCCTATGAAATTTTTAGACTAGTCTGTTCTATGATCATTGGTTTCATTCATTACATTTTGTACAGTAAATCTTATTTCATATGACTTATAAGTAGGGATGCAATGAAACCACTTTTTTCAAAACTGATATCATACTGATACTTTGATCAGAGTAGTTACAGATACAGAGTACTGATGCCGATACTTCTACCACACAAACAAAGTGCTACCAATTGGGATTCAGGTTTTATTTTCTTCTCTGCTTGTTACAACAAATGATGGTGAATTAGATAAAATAATCAAATATTAATAAAGTTGACCACATAACATAATTTTAAAAGCTAACAACCACCATTTTCTGTGAAATTATTGCAGGGTTTCCACATCTTATGTATCGGTTCATGGTATTGGTTAACATTAGCCAATACTGATACAAGTACATTAGGCGGTATCAGGGCCGATACCCAATACCAGTATCGGTTCATCCCTGCTTATATGTAATGCATTTTCCATTATTCTTGTGCAATGTATCACATTAGGCATTAATGGACACTGTAGCTACGTGCAGTATGCAAGAAAGTATGTCCCCAAGGCGCTGCTGCTTGTGTCAACGCGACATTGAAAAAGGAAGTAGCCTACACTCTAGGTCTAACAATGTTTCTGCGCCAAACTAGTCGTTTTGTGAGCGCTGTTTGACGCTGACAAAGAGAGCAGTATGAGTTCATTTCTGACACTGATGGGGGATTTTTGACTTATTTGGTTGTTGTATGCTATTTTCTTCTTGCCGGACTTAAAGGTGGAGCTCTGCCTGCTGCAGCGTAGGAAGCACAAGTGTCCTCCCCTTGCTCCTCCTCCTGCCATCGGTCGGAGCGCAGCAGGCTCCGCTGCTGCTGATGCGCTGCGCTGCGCACACACTCCCAGTTAGAGTGAGTGAAGATGCTCGTTCCCCCTTGAGCAGTAGCCCACTTGTTCCCCTGTCTCTCATTCTGCTGCCAGCCCGTCACTCTGCCTCTGTCTCCGTCTTACGGGAGGAATCCGCGCCAGCAGCAGCAGCAGGAGGAGGAGGTGAAGAAAGACGGAGGAATCCGGAGAAGTGTCATCTCCACAGCGCATCAGTGAGGAGCTATGGATGCTCGGACAAATGGACGCTTTCTCCTCGCCGTGGGCCTCCTCTGTGCGTTTTACTGGCCAGCATCAGTGATCTCCAAAGGTAGGAGCTTCCTCTCCATGTGACTCTTCCTGAGTTCCTTCCCCGTGGTTGCGCACCACTTGTCGCCTGAATGAAAACGCACGTTATTGATCCAGTCTCTGCTCTGCCTTTTCATTCATCCTCCGTAGTTTTTGTTTCTTTTTGTTCTTGCTTTACGGCTGCAGAAGCTCTGCCTGGTCCCCAGATCTGCAGCTTATTGACTCCGAAAGCTAAAAGTTGCACTGCTTATTTACGACTCGGTCGGTGTGGATTGTTGTGTTTCAGTTTGGTCTGAAATGAATCTGTGAGAATGAGCTGGCTGCGCGGAGAGCAGCAGGCGCT
The DNA here is from genome assembly GCA_028564705.1 of Apricaphanius iberus. NCBI lineage: Eukaryota > Metazoa > Chordata > Actinopteri > Cyprinodontiformes > Aphaniidae > Apricaphanius > Apricaphanius iberus. The sequence goes on along the minus strand of JAPXFQ010000998.1, from coordinate 24,510 downwards.
GAGGCAGACACGCCTGTGCAACAGGCTTGGTATGGTGCGCTCATTTTCTTTCTTTCCGTCCAGCTTAAAAGTGACTTTTTCCAGGAATTTCCCCCCAACACAAATCAAAACAGGTTTCTGCAGCAATGCACCATCACAATTGATATCGAGATGAATCCTTTCATAAGAGCTGTATAATGCAACTTCCATGAATCCTTGAAGAGCAGATGAGACTAAGGCAGACTATGTAAAATAAAGCTTTTACAGACAATCTACATCCGGATTCACACATAACTAAAGGTGCTGAACGTCTCACTGAGCCTGGCTGCTCTTGTACATTCTGATTTTGACACACAGCCTTTGTTGTAGCTGAGTGATTCTAAGCTGCTGCACTGAGATAAAGTCAAACTCAAATGACTCCAAATCTAAGCTGAACCAAACTGTTTCTACTCACGGTCACATTCTGCTTCCTTCACATCTATATTAGACTGCTTTTACTGCTGCATTCTGTGTCCTCCTACTGTAGGGGACATCAGACAGCAATGATGTTCAGGAGAAATATTACTTCTATGGATAAACTCTGTGAAGTGGACTGTAACGCTGGATCTGGAACTGTTCTAACGTATTCAGCTTCCAGCATCCCCAGTGACTCCATATTAGAGCTGCTGTCCTTTCATTGGACATGTGGAGTCCTGTTGGTGTGCTGCCACCTCATGCTGTTCAGAGACAGTCAGAGACTCTGTCCAGAATAACGCTTTGATCCAGTTAAACCAAACATTTCTTCATCAATGGAAAACCAACTTATGTTTGGAGATCAAGCTCCTGCCATCATATATACAAACTCATCTGTAGAAATGTGGTTTTATTAAGCTAATAAATATGGAAAACACTGATGAGAAAATAAAACTGTGCTGCACATTGCTTCATAGTTCACAGTTTGAGCAGAAGATGAAAAAGATGATCACAGTTTTTAGCCATGGCCAGTTTATTTTCTGCAGCATTACAAAAGATTCAAAACATCTAACTGTATCTATTACATTTATGTATAAATATACATATATATATATTTAAAAATAGAAACCTATGGAAAAGAAACTCATTTCGGGTTGAATATGTAATTCCAGCTGTTTTTGTAGATAAAACAGATTTATTATTTGGTAGTTTGCAGAGCAGGGGCAGAATGGCGTAAAAACAGCTTCTTCGTGTTTCGTTTCTATATGTGGGATTCTTAATGAATGAAGGAATCGTACAGAGTGGGCTTCAGTTTCTCAATATAAACTCTCCTGCAGATGAAGTTATGGAACATAGCTTGGTGATACTGTAGCTGATACTGTAGGTGATACCAGTGGTGTCAGTTCAGCCAAAGTTAAGGTATGATAAGGGCGTGATGAGTGCCTTGGTCCATCAAACAAATGAGTGGAACCCACATATTAATGTATCCGATATAAACATGTCTTTTTTCTCCACATAGAGTCTATAAATGCTTCTCAATAACAGTATGACGTGAATATTCAGAATCAGGATATAATTATTGTAATGTGTGTGTAATTTTTTTTGGGAACCAGACTGGGAGATACCACATGTCAAGGTGGAGGGAGGATACAAGTGTGAAGGATAATACCTAGAGAAATCGATTGTGTTGATATCATTTTCATTTATACTTTATTTAGTTGTACAAAATAAAAGAATAATTGATAAATACTGACACCGAGTAATTCCATAAATTTACAGTGGGGCAAAAAAGTATTTAGTCAGCCACCGATTGTTCAAGTTCTCCTACTTAAAATAATGATAGAGGTCGGTAATTTTCATCATAGGTACACTTCAACTGTGAGAGACAAAATGTGGAAAAAAAATCCAGGAATTCACATTGTAGGATTTTTAAAGAATTTATTTGTAAATTATTGTGGAAAATAAGTATTTGGTCACCTCAAACAAGGAAGATCTCTGGCTCTCACAGACCTGTAACTTCTTCTTTAAGAAATCCTACAATGTGAATTCCTGTATTTTTTTCTTCTGTCTCTCACAGTTGAAGTGTACCTATGATGAAAAGTACTGACCTCTGTCATCATTTTAAGTGGGAGAACTTGTACAATCGGTGGCTGACTAAATACTTTTTTGCCCCACTGTATATAAAAAAATTAAATGTTACATTTTTCCCTGGAATACCTTGGCATAACTAGTTGATGTCTCTTGGTGATACTGTATATAGTACTTTATATAATACTGTATGCCTGGTTCACAGAGTTTTAGACTGCATACACAGGGTGATTTTTGACCACACGGTAATGATGAGACACATGAATTAATTTGACAACATTCTCAGCTCAGAAAGGAAATCCTACTAAAGCTCAGTAGGCCTATAGAAAATGTGACTAAAGTCAAAGGAGTGAATATAGATGCTGAGGATGAGGTAATAGTTTGTGGACTAGTTTAAACGGAGAGAAAAATGAAATTGTAGACGCAGCAGAAGCAGGACTGGACTTACTAACGCCATCACACACTTAGCTCTGACTGACTCTGTTTCTATGCATAATGCCCCGTTTCCACTAGTGCCAGTACGGTACGGAACGGGACGCTGGCGTGTGTCCGTTACCTGTGTCCGCTCCGAGCCGACCCCTTTTTTCAGACTACCTCTGCCTTGGTTCCAAGCGTTTTCAATGCAGTAATATTTATTTTTGTGTCAAGATATGATTCCCTGACTAACTTTATTAAACAAGGGCCAAACCCTTCTTATTTTACAGAATTAAAGGTTCAGAATAGAGGATGAACATTTACAGAAACACTTGGAGGTAGGGCTTGGCAATATGACTTAAAAATGAAACCTCTGATTTTTTCATACCACATCTGATTTCAGATTTTATTCCATTTTTTCTTACCTGTTTTTTTTCATAAAAAGAAATTGTAAGTGATAGAAAATATCTTCAAAAACCTGCTTTTATTGCAATCACCCTGTCTAACTAAAAAACAGCTGCAAAGCATCCATGTAAAATAAGACGGCTGGATCTAGATCCATTCCATTCTGTACCATACTGCCCCTAGTGGACATGGGGCATTAGTGGACGGCACTCAGGTGAGCCGACACTTCCCAAGTGTATCGCTGCCTGTCACCTCGCTTTCTGATTGGCTATTGCTCCCATCCAACAGGCTACATGCTGGTGTGTAAAAACGAAGATTTAAAAAGGAATACTTAGAGCAGAAGTGGCTAGAGTTAAGACGCCCTGAAGGGTAGTTGTAGATTTCAGCAGTCACTACATGGAATACGATGAGATGAAACCTGGACTAACTTTCTACTAAACCGATTTTGATTTTTTTACGGATTGTTTTTTTCTTTTTTGTGCATCTTCTCACCAGAATGTTAAGATTTAGTTTAGCACTAATAGCTGAGTTTGAAATTGACACAGCAGACTACAACAAAAGCCCTGCAGGGTGAGCTGCATGGATAAGCTGTACTTAGAACTCCTGTCATTCTCTGACTCCTGATACTAAAAGAGTCATCACCAAAAAGCTCATAGAAGAAAAAGATCAATAAATAGTGGCTCCAGAGAACTCAGGGCAGATTGAGTGTTCGCTGCCTTTTTCACATTCCATTTGACAGCGTTCACACGTCAGATTTATCAATGGATGCAGCTAGAAAGGAAGCGTGGCCCACGCTACTTTCACCCTATAAAGAAACATAGCCTACTGTTACTTTTATTAGCACTTCATCATTTGATTAATTTGGTCTTCATATATAAATTATGAAGAGGTGTAACTTTGGTATTTTTATTGCTTTATGATGGTTCTGGTTTGAATGTGTGAAAGGCTGGCTCCAGTAACCTGCTGAAGAGAGGAGCCAGCAGTGTCTTCTCAGATTGATCATAATACATACATACATATTTCTTTATTTGAGTATTTATTAAATATATATGTATTATGATCAATCTAAGACTGCCATAGGTTTCAGGGGACAGCAGGTTTTTCCTGCGTTCAAATATGCGTTGTGGTCGCCTCCACCTAATCTGCTTGCCGCCCCAGCCTGATATCTCTCTGCCGCCAGCTATATGGAAGTTATTTTAACTGCAGTTGCAGCATTGTGCCACTACGGGGGCGCTGTATCAGCAGCGGTGTGCAGGGGGAAGCGCAGAAAAAGAAGATAAAATTGTTTCTCATAGAGTGTAAAAATGGGGTTTTCCCACTACTTGATGCTATTGGTGTCCTGATTTCCCCCGGCTCTTCAACCAGGTAAATATTTAGTTTTTTGCATCCAAGCATGTCAGGTTTATTTTTTAAATACATCCTCCGTCTCAGAGTAAAGTTAATAGGTTTTAGCGTTAATTCAATTCAATTCAGTTTATTTATATAGCGCCATTTCATAACAGATGTCATCTCAAGGCACTTTACAAAAAGAGTTATTACAATACAATGATTAATGTAGAAATTACAGAACCACAAAAGATTGCGTCGTGGAATTCTCAGCAATCCCTCATACTGAGCAAGCATGCAGCGACAGTGGAAAGGAAAAACTCCCTTTTAACAGGAAGAAACCTCCGGCAGAACCAGGCTCAGCACAAGCGGTTATCTGCCGCGACCGTCTGTGGCTTGGAGAATACATAACAGAGACACAGAAAGAGCAATAGAACTGATGCAGAAGTTTGTTGCAGGACGTGGAGAATTTTCCGTCACTGCAATGCCATCTTAGTCAGGGTCGTCAAGCAGGGCTAATCCGGAGCACCTACTATAATAGAAAACAGGTTAGTGCTTGAATTGACAGCACATCATGCAGTTGGGGAGAAGTAGGAGAGAAAGTAGGAACAGACCCTAATAATGTCCTCCAACAGCCTAGCCTAAAGCAGCATAGCTACTAACATTAACCTGTCTCCTAGCTACTAGGAGACCTGGCTACCAACACTCTGTCTGAGTCCTCCTGATCGAGGCTCAGCCCGTGGACGGTGTAGGGCCGGTAACGGCCCCCGTCATGCCGGGGTCTTCTCGGAGTCGGGTTGTTTGAGAATGCAGCCCAAAGTGGGTGGTAAACTCCATCTAAGGCTAAATACCGGCACGAGACCGATAGTCGACAACTATCTTAAGGAAAAATTGACAGAACTGAGAGGACAGAGTTGATAAACGGGTGGGGTCCGCACAGTCTGCCCGGGGGATTCAACCCGGCAGGTAATGGGCGGCCGCACTGTGCGGGAGGATCCCCTTGAGGGACCTCTCTCCGGCGCTGGCTGGCCCCTGTGGGGACACATTTTTCGCGGCGGTAAGCCGCGACCGGCTCCGGATCTTTACCTGGCTTACATTAATCTATCTCTACCTAGCTACTCTACCTCTTCCTATCTCTTCCTAACTTTTGACACTCTGCCTGACTACTAACATTAACCTGTCTCTTCCTATCTACCTGTCTGACCTGACTCTAACTACCTATAAACATATCTCTAACTGTAAGCTTTGTCAAAGAGGAAAGTTTTTAGCCTAGTTTTAAAGATAGACAAATTGTCTGCTTCACGAACCAACCCTGGGAGCCGGTTCCATAGGAGGGGAGCCTGATAGCTGAAAGATCTGCCACCCATTCTACTTTTAGAAATCCTAGGAACTACCAGTAAACCTGCAGTCTGAGAGCGAAGGTCTCTGTTAGGAACATATGGAACAATCAGGTCTCTTATGTATGATGGAGCTAGATTATTAAGGGCTTTATATGTCAGAAGGAGGATCTTGAATTCTATTCTAGATTTTACTGGGAGCCAGTGAAGAGAAGCTAAAACAGGGGAAATGTGATCTCTTCTTTTAATATTCATCAGAATCCTAGCAGCAGCATTTTGAACTAACTGAAGACTTTTAATTGTATTCTGTGGACTACCTGATAATAGACAGTTACAGTAATCCAGCCTTGAAGTAACAAAGGCATGGACTAGTTTTTCAGCATCACTCCTGGACAGGATGGTTCTAATTTTTGTAATATTCCTAAGGTGAAAAAAGGAAATCCTACAGACTTCTTTAATGTGAGTTCTAAATGACATATCTTGGTCAAAAATGACACCAAGGTTTTTTGCTTTATTACTGGAGGCTAATTTAATGCCGTCCAGGTGAAGGGGCTGACTAAGTAGTTTCTTTTTCAGAGCTTCTGGTCCAAAGACGACAACTTCTGTTTTATCAGAATTTAGAAGCAAGAAGTTTAGAGTCATCCAAGTTTTTATGTCTTCCAGACATGCCTGTAGTCTACCTAACTGATTGGATTCATCAGGATTTATGGATAGATATAGCTGTGTATCATCTGCGTAACTATGGAATTTTATCCCATGCTGCCTAATTATTTTACCAATAGGAAGCATATATATAGTAAAAAGAATCGGCCCAAGCACTGAACCCTGTGGTACTCCGCAAGTAACTATTGAGGTTGAGGAAGATCTATTGTTTACCTGAACAAACTGAAATCTGTTAGACAAATAAGATTTAAACCAGCCTAGTGCTGTTCCTATTATACCGACACTTTGAAGCCTTTCTATGAGAATATTGTGATCAACAGTGTCAAAGGCAGCACTGAGATCTAACAGGACCAAAATGGTCACCAGTCCATTGTCTGAGGCTATGAGAATATCATTAGTAACCTTCACCAGAGCTGTTTCAGTGCTGTGATGAGCTCTAAAGCCTGACTGAAACTTCTCAAACAGCTCATTATTGTTTAAATGCTCACATATCTGGTGTGCAACTATTTTCTCAAGAATTTTAGATAAGAAGGGAAGATTAGATATCGGTCTATAGTTAATTAAGTCGTTTTGATCAAGAGAGGGTTTCTTAAGTAGAGGTTTAATTACAGCAATCTTAAACTCCTGTGGTACATATCCATTGACTAAGGATAGATTCATTATATTTAAAATTGGAGCAGCGATCAGAGGGAAAACTTCTTTTAAGAGTTTAGTTGGGATTGGGTCTAAAACGCAAGTTGAAGGTTTAGATGAAGCTAATAATTTTAGTACATCACAAAGTTCGGCTGCATTAAAGCAGTTTAAGCATATATTAGGTTCCACCATTTTTGAGGCTGCCTCATTAACTAAGGAGGAAGCAAGCATATTGGGAAGGTTCCCAATTATCTTATTCTTTATGGAGTCTATTTTATTTATAAAGAATTGCATGAAGTCGTCACTGCTTAGAGCTTGGGGAATGGTTGGCTCGATAGAGCTATGATCCTGTGTGAGTTTGGCAACTGTATTAAAAAGAAACCTAGGATTATTTTTATTCTCCTCGATTAAAGATGAATAATATGCTGTTCTAGCTGTGTGAAGGCTCTTTTTATATAGCAATAAACTATTTTTCCATATTAAAAAGGAATCATGTAAATGCGTGGAGCGCCATTTTCTCTCTAGTTTTCTAACATTCTGCTTTAGGGTACGTAGCTCTAAATTAAACCAGGGAGCTAATCTTCTAAGGCTAGCCACCTTCCTTTTCAAGGGGGCAACTTTGTCTATTGCCCGACGCAGGGAGGAATTAACGCTATGAACTAAAATGTCAAGTTGTGAGGGGTCACGAGTTAAATCACTGTTTTCTGTTCTGCATTTATAAACTGAGGAAATTAAAGTTGGAAGAGCTTCTTTAAAATTTGCTACAGCGTTGTCTGATAACGTTCTGGTATAATGAAGTTTTCTTTCAGGTTTGATATGATCCATTAGAGTAAGTTTAAAAGTGATAAGGAAATGATCAGACAGGATAGGGTTATGTGGAAAGACTGTTATTTCTTCACAGTCAATGCCATAAGTCAGCACAAGATCTAAAGTGTGGTGACAAGAATGTGTTGGTCCCTGCACATTTTGAGTAAAGCCTATTGAGTCTAGGATAGTGTTAAAAGCTGTATTTAGACTATCACTTTCATTATCAACATGAATATTGAAGTCTCCGACTATAATGACTTTATCAGTGTTTAAAACTAAGTCAGATAGAAAATCTGAAATCTGATCTAAAAATTGAGAATAAGGTCCTGGTGGACGATATAAGACCACAAACAAAAGTGGCTTTACTGCTTTGTTATGTGAATGAGGAAGGCTAAAAACTAGATGCTCAAAGGAACTGTAACTATTATTTTTTTGGAGATTAATTAGTAAATCGGAATGAAAGATAGTTGCTACTCCACCTCCTCGACCAGTACTTCGAGGGACACTAAAGTTTAAGTAGCTAGGGGGAGTTGACTCATTTATTGTGACATGGTCCTCTTCCTGCAACCATGTCTCTGCAAGACAAAACAAATCAATATTATTTTCACAAATTAAGTCATTTACTAAGAGTGTTTTTGAGGGGAGAGATCTTATGTTTAGTAAACCACATTTAATTGATTTGTTTTTATGTTCAGTCCGAGTTTTATTTATCTTTATGAGATTTTTATACTTTGCTCTAGTAGCATTAACTTTTAATTCATTAGTTTTGGGTAGTGGACGGGAAACTATCTCTATAGGGTAGTGGGTGGGTGGCAGTCCCTGTTCCTTGATACCTGTTACAGATATGACCTGAGAAAATAAACCACTACTTTAAAAAAACAACATCGCGAGGAGAGTCAGGAATCCACGTAAAACAGCGCAGACAAATTATTGTAACAGGCAGTTAAAACTTAATTATCGTTGTGACAAGATGTGAAAATTGCAGACAGAGACTGGCGAGGGTCAGAATCAATTCAATTTAGTTTATTTATATAGCACCATTTCACAACAGATGTCATCTCAAGGCACTTTACAAGAAGAGTTATTAAAATACAATGTTTAATCTAGGAATTAGAGAACCACAGAAGATTGCGTCGTGTAATTCTCAGCAATCTCTCACACTGAGCAAGCATGAAGCGACAGTGGAGAGGAAAAACTCCCTTTTAACAGGAAGAAACCTCCAGCAGAACCAGGCTCAGCACAAGCGGTCATCTGCCGAGACCGTCTGTGGGTTTGGAGAATAGAGACAGAGACACAGAACCGAGACAAAGAACTGATGCAGAAGCAGAAGTTTGTTGCAGGACGTGGAGAACGTTCCTCCACTGGAATGCCATCTTAGTCAGGGTCATTAAGCAGGGCGGGTCAGGAGCACCTACTGTAGGAAGAGACTAAGAGAAAACAGGTGAGTGCTTAAACTGACAGCATATCGTGCAGTTGGGGAGAAGTAGGAAAGAAAGTAGGAACTGACTCTAATAATGTCCTCCAACAGCCTAAAGCAGCATAGCTACTAACATTAACCTGTCTCCTAGCTACTAGGAGACCTAGCTACTAACACTCTCTACCTGGCTTACATTAACCTATCTCTATCTAGCTACTCTACCTCTTCCTATCTCTTCCTAACTTTTGACACTCTACCTGACTACTAGGTTTGTTCTTACCAAACCTGAAGCCTGGTTCATTACAGCCGCCGTTTCATTCGGAAACAGGAAGAGAAAATATGTAAATAAACAAATGTGTGTATTTCAACAATAAATACTCCTCTCTACCAATGCGCACACTGTCATGTTTTCTTTCTGCGCAGATGATACTTTCAAGATTTTTACAGACTCCTTTCTGCTCCAAAAATGTTCTGCAATGTTGCAGGTACCGTTTAAATATGGAAATATACATAACCTAAATGTCATGGGTCTGGTGGAAGTTTTTTTTTACTTTGGATGGGTGAAAAATATTAATATAATATTTTTAGTTAACTCCCACTTTCTGAAAATCTCTCCAACTTTGCGCTGAATGCAGATTATTCTCACTCTCTGCATCCAGCGCTCCCAGAAAGAGATTTGATTGGTCCACCTGAAACAGCAGATTAGCTGCAGGAACCCGTTCTATTGCAGGACTCTGATCTGTAAATTAAGTTGAAGTTTCTCTGCACGTAACGGGCAAAAACAGCAAAGGTTGCAAAGGTAACGCATTTTATTCTTGCGCATATTCTTCTGGGGCGAATACATATAAATCTGCCATCTTTGTGCAGCTGTTTATACCTTTAATGCTTATTGTGATGAAACATAAAACAGAATATTAATAGGCTATGAATAATTAATAATTAAAGTTAATAATAATAGTTAATGTCTGGCTGTCTGATGTGTGGATAAATTCCTACAACTTAATGCACTTTCAGTTTAAAGTTGGCTCCTTATTTTTGTATGTATATTGTTTAATAAAAGAATGCTTTTACATGATAATTGTCATATTCTTATTAGAGCACTTAAAGCTGCAGTAGGTAACTCTGAGAGGAGAGCAGACTTTGCTTGAAAATGTGAACTCAAACAAGCTTTACATCACTCCCCCTCCCTCTCCGGTGCACTCATGCCCCGCCTCCAAGGCCCTCCTGCTCCTCCCTCCTTAACGTAGCCGTATATGCTGTTGTTGGCAGCGGCGGTACGGGCAGTTTGTCTTTAGGTTGCTGTTGCTCGGCCATAGCTTAGTCCTAACTTCGTGCCGATAGCTGTTCTCACAGAGCTCAGGCTGTTGCGTACATAGTTGTGTAGCGTAGCGAGGGGCGGGTCGTGGTGTGTGTGATAGATGTCAGACACTCCATCAGACGCTGCTCTGGCTCTGATTGGGTGTTTTCTACGGGGAGCGGTGGATTCTTGCAAATCGCAGTAGGAGCAGTAGGCGTGACCAATGGAGCTGCTTTTTTTCCACAAACTACTAATCTCATTTCCTACTTACAGGACATATGGACAGTTTTAGGAACAATCACAAAAAGTGACTTTTATTATAGTTACCTACTGCAGCTTTAGCTTAAAAATATGTTGCCTTTAAACAAAGTGAGTCAGTGTAATGCACAGAATTCATGCATGTGTTGGTGCATGGTCAGGATGGTACCACCTCTGCCTTAATTTGGACAGTATTAAAAGTACAAAAAAATGTCTGTAGTGACAGCTTTTGTCTGACCATTCCTGTTTGCGTGACTTCAGTCACACAGAGCATAAATGTGGTGATACACGTTCCTCTGTTTGAAGCAGACAGCCAGCAGCGTGGTCTGCTGACAGCTCCAGCTTCCACGCAGGCAGACTTCACTTCTCTAGGATCACTGGCTGATGTAAGCAGGGCCCCCTGGTGGATGGAACCAGACTCACGCCAAGGGTCATGAATGAGGGCTCCTTCATGTGCAGCACATGAATAGTGCAGCCCGGGGGGGCTTTAAAAAGCTCTCCCCTCATGTCTCACAGTTATGATGAAACATGCGGGGGTCATCAGTCTTTGCCATGCTGGGACTCCTTTAGATAAAGGAATTGGTTTTGGTTTTTAAAGACGCTCTAGTGGAACATGCAAAGAGGTTCTCTGACACGGAGCGTCTCCTAAACCTGAATCCACATCAAGCTCTTGGTGATTTGCCTTGCCTCTCAGGTGCATTTTCGTTGGACTTGATGATTAATTGATGTGATTTAGCAGCGGTGTGGATTGTGTGTAGAATAAGAAGTGGAGGGATTATCTCATATTTGATGAAGGAGCGTTCTACTCACCCATTTGATTTATTAGTTATTCAGGAAGACTTTCTCTGAGTTTTGCTAATGCTTATAATGACCAGATATGTTATTACATTTGAATATGGAGCAGCTAGTGTTAGTGTGTGCAGTCCCCTGGTGGTCACACCATGTGATAAACATTACTCAGCATCTTCCTGTTCCTCACAGGCGTGTTGCTCCTGTAATCATCACGGCTCCCGTTCTGTGGTCCTGATGATTCTCCCTAGGTTCTGCTTCAGCCCTGACCTCAAGTCAAACCTTCTTAAAGTTAAGAAAACCTTTAAAAAATAGCCATAAAAGACTAAATGAGGCTACATTTGTTTTCCTTGAAAGAACACATCTCAAGGTTTTTTGATTTGGCTGCTCAGTGGGCTTTCAGGGAAACAGACAAAGGTCAAGTCTGTTATTTTCCTCTTTTATTCCACCTGCAGATTCAAGAATGAATCATCATAGTCGGGTTCCCACAGGGGGACAACATGCGCAGTTCAGTACCCAGATTTACATTTAAATGAAACCAAATGGCTGTACATACAGAAATGATATACAGTAATGATGATGGTAATAAAAGCAAAGTCCTCTTTCATATTGGACCAGCTCCTGCTTGGAATTGCTGTCGTCTGGAAGGAATTTTCAGGTACAGTCGGTGAGTTATGTCTTTGCTATGTCAAGACTATTACCTTAACGTTTCAACGAGTAGATTCATCAGCATCCTGCCTAAGAGGCTTAATGTAGTCAGCAATCAGCCCTGCAGCTCATTGGCTCTTTCAGTCTGCCGTGTGGCAGAATGGGGCTTATAAATTCAGCATTTTTTCCTGCCTTCTTTATGACATATGAATCTGTAAGGTTCTGCCATTTCAGAAGGCTCTCATCCATTCAGGTTTCTAGAAGTTATTGGGGGGTGTTGTTCCTCTGGACCCAAGCCTAGCAATCATTACAGAGATCCTGACACATCTAAGCTCCTACATCTGTGGCATGGCCCTGCAGAAAAAAACAAATTGTTCCTACATTATGATTACATCTTCATAATCTAGCAAATCATCCGTCCTTTACCTAATCAACTCTTCCTTGAAGGGCGGGGTGTGGGACATGTTCAGATATTATTAAAATGTCTTCTGTTGCTGGCCAGAGTCAACGTCTCATACTGGGAAACTAAAACACTCAGAAAACCTGAGCGTACCACCTCAACATTTGAAATATTGAAGATTATTCATTTTATCTACAGCCAGCATACAACTGCAATATCAGCGTGGGATACTGTAATGATATTTGTTACATCTGATCCCTATTTTCCCCATCTTCAGTTTTTTTTTAAATTATCCCAACATTCATTTGAATAGATCCTTTATCATTAGATTAACTGCACACTCTGATTGACGCTCTAGGGTTGGTGCCTACCACCATATTGACTCCGCCCTGCCTTGTTATCGATAAGTGGTGTTAGAATACACGCTTTTCTATACGTGTAAAAGACGTGGTGTTGTTTTGTAACTGCAGTGCTGTGCATAAAAATACGACCATGGAGATGGAAGAATTATTTCTCCTTGAGAGTCTTCAAGAAGAACGCCAGATGCCCCTTTAACACCAGCCACACAGGAAAAGATACATGCTTTAGCCCTGATGCAGGAAATGGATGATGCCCAGTCGTTTGCCACTGAAGTCTCAGATTCATCATCTGCTGAGGTTGTTGTGCCACAGCGTTTACCCAATTAGGCAATGCAGTGCCACGTACAGAAGAACCGCCAAAGAAATCGCAGCAGGTTTTGCTGTCTGAAGTGTCACAAGTACACCTGTGCAAAGTGTAGAGAGCAGGATCACTGGCTCTGTGAAGAATGCAAATAACACATTCTGTCTGTAAAAGGCAGAAAGAAGAAGAGAGGGAGCTGGAACAGAATTCTAGCTGACGGCATATTTCCAGCGGACTAATCAAAAATGATCAAGAAGAGCCGAAGAAGACGGCCATATGGTGGGGAGATAAACATTATCAACCATTATATACTTTCAGAAGTCAGTGATGATCAATCAAGTGTGTACAGGCATGTGTGAGCTCAATGTGGACCATAGATCATAACTTTGGTCACCTTTTATAGAAATATGTCTAGTTACATTACAGTGTTATGAGTCTTTTTGGATTTTTTTTCTTTTTTATCAATAAAACACTATTATGTTCAGTTTGTCTTTCATATTTGTAATTTAGTTCATGTTTGGGATATTTTAGGAAAAGTTCCATGTTACACAGAGACTTTGGCTATAGGTGATGGTTTGAGTAGACAAATACAAATAACTGCAAATACAAGGCTGGCTATTTGCTGTGTGTACACGACAAAGACGGGAGGACAATGCGCTGACACCCAATGGCAACGAGTCACAGTAAAGCTAGTCCCACAAGGGGGAATTCATTTTGTATTACAGCCAGCTCGAGCAGCACAAAACATTATGATGTAATGTTTCACTGTCATCCACTGCATGGAGACAGTTTGGGAGCTGACCTCACCTCATTGTGACCAAAAAGGTTATTTACTTTTTGTCTTCGTCTTTTGAGTGAAATTCATTTTACTTTAGTTTTTGCCTAAATTTAGTCAGTGGTTTTAACATAATTTTAGTCTAATTTTAGGCAACTAAAATATTTAAAAAAAAATTCTACTTCTGGCAAAAATATCTACCTGGAACTGTAATTTATTACCAAAGACCCAGACCATGCCAACCACCACTGATCAGATATAGCACACAAAACACACATCTCACACATTATAGAAATAAATAGTATGATAATAACCCACACCCCGCACCCAAAAATAAATAAATTATCAAATTAAAACATAAAAATAATACTAAGGAGGATGTCAAGGATTTTTTTTGTTCATCTAGAAAACTAAAAATGGCTTTCATTTTCATAGAAGCTTCACAAATCAAATAAAGGTTTCACAAATGAGAAGACTTTATTTGAACTTTGCTGCTATTAATGCAGAATAATCTATTCCCAGTTTATAATATTTTAGGTTATATGGTTTTTAAACTGGAGCAGATTAAAGTTTCTCAGGGTAGAGTAAGTTATGTGTAATCGTCCTTTAGCCATTTCTGGAACAGGAACCTAGAAACCTGAAACCAACTTCAGCTTCACGTGACCAAGGTAACATGGTTATTTAATCTGCCTAGTAAGTACTAGTCAGGTCGTCATAGTTACTGTGATAACAATGTTAGCGCATTCTGTTCTTCAACTTTATGTCTTCAAAACAAAACTGACATTTTATCTGCCTCTTCAGACAGCTCCGTATTTTTATTCTTGGTTTTGTTTTTATTGTTTTAATATGTGAAACGGCTCCATAAATCTTTTCTTCTTTTTCTCTCAGCCTCAGCGCTTTCTAGAGTTTGGTCAACAGTGGTTAGCTTAAGTCTCAGTAAGAGGCGACTGATTGGTTCTCTTCTCTGCTAGTCCCGCCTCTTCCATTTGTTGATTGGTTCTTTTGTCTTCTCCTTGTATCTTTTCTATCAGCTGATTGGATTTTCGTCATTGTTGATTTTTGTCTCATCTTTTATACGCTGACAAAAATGTAAATCAATATAGTCTTCATTTTTATGCGTTATATAATATTTTCGTTTTGTTTGGTTTTTGTCTGACAAAAAATATATTCATGACAAAAATATTTTGTCAACAAAATCAACACAGTTGCTTACTTATTGGTGAATGAGTAGTTGTCCAGTTGCCCCGCCCATTTACTGATTTTGTATCTATATACAGACGTGGACAAAATTGTTGTTACCCTTCATTAAATCAAAGAAAAACTCATAATGGTCACAGAAATAACTTTAATCTGACAAAAGTAATAATAAATAAAAATTATATAAATGTTGACCAATGAAAGTCAGACATTGCTTTTCATCCATGCTTCAACAGAATTATTTAAAAAATAAATGCATGAAACAGGCCTGGACAAAAATGATGGTACCCACAACTTAATATTTGGTTTGCACAACCTTTTGAGGCAATCACTGGCAATAAATGATTCCTGTAACTGTCAATGAGACTTCTGCACCTCTCAGCAGGTATTTTGGCCCACTCCTCATGAGCAAACTGTTCTAGTTGTTTCCGGTTTGAAGGGCGCCTTTTCCAGACAGCACGTTTCAGCTCCTTCCAAAGATGCTCAATAGGATTGAGATCAGGGCTCATAGAAGGCCAGTGTTTTCCTCTTAGCCCTTCTTGGGTGTTTTTAGCTGTGTGTTTTGGGTCATTTTCCTGTTGTAAGACCCGTGACCTGCGACTGAGACCATGCTTTCTGACACTGGCCAGCACATTTCTCTCTAGAATCCCCGGATAGTCTTGAGATTTCATTGTACCCTGCACAGATTCAAGACACCCTGTGTCAGATGCAGCAAATCAGCCCCAGAACATAACCGAGCCTCCCCCATGTTTCACAGTAGGGACCGTGTTCTTTTCTAGATATGCTTCATTTTTCCGTCTGTGAACATAGAGCTGATGTGCCTTGGCAAAAAGTTAAATTTTTGTCTCATCTGTCCACAGGACATTCTCCCAGAAGCTTTGTGGCTCGTCAGCATGTAGTTTGGCATACTCCAGTCTGTTTTTTTTAATGATTTGTCCTCTGGCTCAAACAGCGAAGGATGTTCCGATCTGACACTGATGTTCCTTGAGCATAAAGTTCAGCTTGGATCTATTTTGAAGTCTTTCTAGGCTCTTTTGTTACCATTTGGATTATCCGTCTCTTTGATCTGTCATCAATTTTCCTCCTGCAGCCACGTCCAGGGAGGTTGGCTACAGTCCCATGGATCGTACATTACTGAATGACATGTGCAGCTGTAGTCACAGAAACATCTAGCTGCTTGGAGATGGTCTTATAGCCTTTACAGTTAACATGCTTGTCTATGATTTTCTTTCTCATCTCCTGAGACAACTCTTTCCTTTGCTTCCTCTGGTTTATATTGAGTGTGGTACACACCACGTCACCAAACAACACAGTGACTACCTGGAGTCCTATATATAGGCCCACTGAGTGATTACAGGATTGTAGACACCTAGGATGCTGATTAGTGGACATACCTTGGATTAACATGTCCCTTTGGTCACATTATTTTCATTCTTTTCTAGGGGTACCATCATTTTTGTCCAGGCCTGTTTCATGCATTTATTTTTTAAATAATTCTGTTGAAGCATGGATGAAAAGCAATGTCTGACTTTCATTGGTCAACATTTCTATAATTTTTATTTATTATTACTTTTGTCAGATTAAAGTTATTTCTGTGACCATTATGAGTTTTTGTTTTATTTAATGAAGGGTACCAACAATTTTGTCCACGTCTGTATGTATCAGAGACAGAATATGTCGGCATAATGCTACTTGACACACTATTGGCTGGTGTTTGTGAGACATCCAATGCACTCATAAGGCCAGCAGAAGGTATATTTGGTGTACATCAGTACACCCCCCCACTACCAGGGCTTCACTGTACAGATATTTGTTTTTGTAATCAATACATATTTTAACAAACCTATTTCAATGGCTGTTTAGCTTCTCTCAATCATAATCCAAGGCTTGTAACCTTCTGGGTCATGTAGCATACTGACCCCCCCATCTGGAAACGTGGGAAAAGTTTGGGTTAAGAAAATGCTGGGTGAGACGGCCCATTTGGTCACAGTGCTACATCATGGAACAAAGCTGCAGATCCCCTTCATCCATCTCAGTCAGCAGTGCTCCTACAGCCACGTCTTCATTCCACGGCCTCGTTTACTCCACGGCTCAGTAGCTGGCCATTTAGATAGATGTTACAGAAAATGGAAAAATACATGCTGATTTATGTATTTCGATCTGTGTAAATAATTCTTATGAAGTGTTCATTTAACCCTGAAAAATCTCATTTTGTTTAAAATCTTAACATTTATTTCTCAAGGAAATATTTTGTTAAAAGTTTAACCTGGAAATATTGATATGCCTTTATGTTTTTTCCATACTTTGTCACTTTAAAGCCATAAACTACAATGTGTTTCACTGCCATTTTATGTATTATTATGTCTCCTTTTTCCTTCTAAATCACGATGAATTAATTATGAAATACTTTGCACTGATGTATTACCTTAATATTTTTCACAAAAATACTAAGAAAATGCATTCAGGTTTGGCGTGGCAATGTGATCAAATTTGGAAAAGTTCAAAGATCACAAATCCTCTTGCAAAGCGGTGTATAAAACCTCTGTGATGGACTGGGGACCTGTCCAGGAGGAGATAGGCACCAGCATGTTTTCCACTCAGCTGAAAAGAGAACTACAAATAAAAGTGAAGTTAAACGATGCAGGAATGATCAGTTTTTTGTCCATAATCAAATAGTGGGATTGCTGCAGAGGTTGTTGTCATGAGGTTTCAGATTTTTGCTTCTGACAGATGACTTCTGCGTGTTTAGATGTTCTGGATGCTGAGTGGCGCTCTGCTGCCTCACTGGAGCCTGGAATCACTTCAGCCAATGTTTTTAACTGGGGAAACATTTCTTAACGTGATCAGAAGTCCAAAATAATTCTCTGAATGAACAGGTTCCTGACCCGTAAACTATTGGAGGAAAGAAGCAGCAGGGACAATGTTTGGCTCACATCGTAGCGCGTCTCAGCAGCTGCACTGGCCACAGTCGTGCTCCGAAGCCTCACTAACTTTTCAACCTGCAGTCAGAGAAATGCAGTGAATACAGTGTATGAATACTAATCTGGAAAAATGACTGACAGCCTTAGGACTTGTTAAAAACCAGTCAAAAAGTCTGTGGTAAATAAGGAAAATAGATGGACATAGCTGGATTTTATCCTGATTGAAGCTCAGGTCTTTTTACTAGGTGCTCCAACAGGTGGCGCCCTCCACAGTCTGATCTGATCTTCAGCTCTAAATCTGAAGCTCCCAGACCTCTGCTGATACAGTTTACAAATGCTAGATGAACTCCCCAGTTTTACTTGGATTTTACGTACTGTTGCTGGCTGGGGCCCAGCGCACATCAGCACATCATCATGACATCATCATGACATCACCCTCTGTTGCAACAAGGCGCTGTGGCTTCATTCTAAGACCAACGTTCGTATAAGATTGCGTTAATATTACTACCAAGCTTGTCAGCATGAATGCCACAATATTCACACAACACCATGGTGCGTTCATAAGACACACTGTGTCGGTAATTTTTCCCCAATATGCTGCCATGGTTTGTCTTGGGAAAGAGCCTTTAGTAAGGATTTTTACATGAACTCTAAATAAAGACAATAATGTGTGTAAACTGTAATTGTTTGTTGCTTGCCTGAAAATGTGTTTTTTCCATTCATTTATATTGCTTTATGGGGTGTCGCATAGTGTAGTGGTTAAGACAGACACTCATGTTCAGAGGCCTGAGCCCTCAAAGTGGCTGTCTCGGTTCAACTCCCGGCTGTGCACATTTACCAAAATGTCTCTCCCCCTTTCTGTACTGTCCACAGTAAATAAAGGCTACAGTGGCCACAGAACCTTTAAAAATGATATTGGTTTATGCTAAGCAAACTGACTGGGCTGGTTACAAAATGCTTTTTTCTCACTTATCTAACTCTGGGGAGGATGGCCACAGACAAACATTTAGCTTATGGCCCTTTAAGGCTTTTCTGCTGTGCACATGCTGACTTTTTGCATGCATTAATGCACTCTAAATGTAGCGTTGTCAATCTACCCGTGTTTACAGATGGTGTACAACAGATGAGCTTCTTACAAGGCTGTTTTTATGATGTCATTCTATTTAACAAACTTCCATGCAACCAATAAACCTTCTGTGTGGACGAGGGCATGTCTAGATTAGCATGCACAGCTAGATGCAGTGAAGAAACCCACACACAGTTTCCTTGAAATGTGATTAAAATAACATGGCTGGCTGTATTTGATAGAATCAGTGTGATGGCATCTATATGTTCACAGTCCATTTCTTATCAAGTTAGAGAGGGTTCAATAATGTTATCGAAAAATGTGTCTTCTTGATGTATGACTCCTGGTTGAAATCTATCTGAGCTGATCTCAAGTAAATGGGATTTTGAAAGACTAGAACCTATGAGAGAATCCCTCAAAGTCCACCTATTGGTCCAAGCTAATGACTGTCCTCATGGTGTGATCACATGTTTCTATCAGACCTTGGTTTAGTTTTTAGGGAGTGTGTGAGAAAACGATGAAGCTCATTGGTAGGATAGGGATTTGCTCCAAAGAATGCCAATTACTCCGCAATATTCACTTTACAATGACAGTGTGGATACAGGTGTACTTTATTATTATTATTATTATTATTATTATTATTAAAACAATTAACAGTGATATGGCTTTTATTTATTGTCATGGCAACTTTGCATTTCCACAATATGAATTAGTAATGAACATCAGGCTGTTTGGTTGAAGAGGTTAGCATGAAGTGCCCTGCAGATAGGAACATTTCTGCTCTGACTAAACAGACTAACCTTCTAACATTTCCTGAATGAAATGTTTAATTAGTCAGAGCACATAATCAATCACAGACGGAGCTACAAGAAAAACATTGCAAACTTTTTATTGCCATCACTCTTTGTTATCAGAAAATAATGTCGTTTGTCACTGATTTTTTTTAAGCTGCAGTCACTTTCTTAGTTCCATTATTGAGCAGCATGTTGGTAATAGCAGAAAAATGTCTCTAACACTGAAATTTGATGATTATTGGGACATTAAAGCCATCATGAAAGGGGAAAAAAAAGAGGGAAAAAAAAGCCATCATGAAATCTGCAAAGAGGTTCATTTAATTTGGGATGCTATCAGTCTTCACATTTTATCAGTATTATAATACTTTTTTTCTACAGTTTTTTAAAAATATTTTAACTTCTTATTTTAATCATCCTTCCAGTGTTTCCTCTGTGGGAGCCCTCTGCATCGGGGGTGGTGGTCGGCTGTAGCTGCCTGGGTGAAGGTGGGGGTACCAGCCCTCCCTCATCTGGGCGCCCTGGGTCGGTGCCTTGGCTGCTGCTGTTGATCTGCTGCTGCCGATGCAGATGGCTCCATGATGCCGTTTCTTGGCTCATCTGTACTCAGCAACTTGTTGTTGCTTTTGTTTACTGTTGCTTTTATGTGTGTGGGTGTGTGTGTGTATGTGTGTGTGGGAGATGGGTTGGGTTAGGGTTGGGGGGGGTCTATAGTTGTGATGAGGATTTTATTTTGGGTTTGTGGGGTCATTTTAATCTGTAAAGTACTTTCAGAAGCTTTTGTAGTTGGAAAAGCGCTTAAGAAATAAAGTCCAGTCTCAAACGCCGACACACACACACACACACACACACACACACACACGTCATTCAGTTTTATTTTGTTCCTCCCTCTGGTCCAACAGAGTAATATTTCCCTTCACATGATTTCCACATTCTCTGGATTTCGGCTGAAGGACTTGATACAGTACAGACACACAGACACCACAGGTAAACCTCTTCAAAAATGAACGGCTGCAGCGTACACTTCCCCGGTTTCCCCAGCAGAGTGCAAGCAGGGATTCAGAACAGTAGAGGAATAGAATTATGATAACAACACTCAACAATCTTCCCTTCATCTCTGTGAATGTTCCAGAGGTGGACGGTTTTTATGCAGAGTTGTTGGTCTGAGAGGGCGGAGAAGGTGCTGCTGATGCTGCTGGGAAAACAATAATCCCAGCCCAAAGTTACTGTAACTGTCCTGCTATGACTGGATAAATGAAGTCAATCACTATCTTTAATTTGAATCACCTGAATACATTGAACAATTATAGAGGTTGATATGTTAATGTTCATTTGGCAGACATCATACTTGGAGAAATTGGAGAAATATGTGAAAGATGTCCTGCAGTCAGCATACAAAAAAAATGTTATTTTCATATTTAGAACGTTTTTGGGCCAGGTTCCTTTTCATGTAGCGTTTTATTCATGCCTAATCTCATTGTACAGGATCTGGTCCCACCACTAACGTTTATAGGAAGGTTTCCGGTTTCCCCATCACTAGTTGACCTGTGACATGTTCATAGAACCCAATGTGATGCTAGAAAGACAATCAGAGATGAATAATAGCAAATGAAATTATTCGTTGCCACATTTTTTATGTCTTCAGAAGGAATATCACTGCTGTGTGTGTGTGTGTAGGAGGGGGGGGGGTAAGTAGAAGGAACCACTAAAACCAGACAAACGAACAAAAATCGATGTAAAAAATGAATTTACGTTAACGACTATTTTCAAAAAGTCTATTCATTGTTTTGGGCTTTTTTGCATGATTTACCTATATCTCTGTGTCACTGAAATTCTTTTTTTTCCCATCTTGGCCATTATTTTCAGGAAGAACAAACTGATTTCATACATGTGTTGGAGGATGTGATGTGACCAAATATGGTTCATTGAGGGTGTTTCTGTCTGTAAATGAGCACCTAGCTACATATGTGGGATTTATCAACAGATTATTACGGAGGAACATTAGTACGACTGACCACCGCATGTACTGATAAACTGAAACTTATCCTACGACTTTTCATTCATAGGATAGAATATAGTTTGCACAGTTTGTAGGAACATTTGATAAATGAGGGCCCAGTTATTTTTCTCTGAGGTCCGATGTATTTCCTCCGATATTTGGGCCCTGATGCTTTAGTGTTGCTGCTGCACCAACTTTCATGGCCTTGGGTGAGCTGTTCAAACATGTCCTGTGTTGATCCATGGTGGTGCAGCAGGCCTACCGGGACAATAACAGCTCTGAAGGACAGGTAGTGATGAATGGACTGCCCAGCTCCAGTCCCAGCTCACCGTGTCCTGTACCTGCCTGGAGGACCTCTTGCTCTTGTTTCCAGCCTTCTAATCTTTGGAAGAAACTGCTTCCAATAACAGGAACATAATATTATCCGAATAGAGTGTACATAATATTTGATTAGGTTTAACTTACGTTGATAGTGAGAACATTATTTTAGAAGTATTTATAGCAGGTGCTGGGGCTACAGAAGCAGCCAGCGATACGGTGGGTTAAGATGTTTTTCTGTTTTCCCCTGACATTAACATGTCTAATTTTTAATTATAATAAACGTCACATATAACCAATTGATTTTAGCTTTTGTGACTTTTAACCCTGTTTTATGATTCTATAGATGTAAGTTAGTGTACAATTTGCGTATTTTGACAGTTGAATTGAATTTGTTTGCTTTTTTAAATATTCCTATTACCTAAATCACATATAATAATCATAAAAATGATAATGAGCAGTACATTTTTCAGGATAGACCTGCTGTTTAAAATGAATTAGCTGATGTATCAGCCTGGTGTTGAATGTCCTTTTGTGCCACTATGTTCACACAGCAGCTTTAGAAAAGTCCAAATATCCTGTGTACAGTGCTGTACAAAAATAAATGTCTCCTCACACATTTATTTTGTTGTGATATTTTTTTGCCACACTTAAATGTTTCAAAATATCAAATGAATTTTAATATTAGAAAAAGATAACCTGAGTAAATACAGGATGCAATTTGAATGAATCCATGTGTTTAGGGAACAAAGCTATTGAAAGCCACCTGATACTCTGGCAAAAAGGAATTTCATCCATCTACATCAGTGCTTCTGGACCTTTTTCAGGTCCTGGACCCCAACATATGCTTGATCAACTCTGAGGACCCCCCCTCAGGGATGCAACAATACCACTTTTTTCTAACCGATATGATACCAATACCGATACGATACTCATACTTGGCATATTTAGGCAGTCTTCCGAAAGATGTAACAGAACATGATGTATATACAGCAGCCTTTGAACAGTATATAAATAAAATACAAATACAGTAACAAAAAATACTGTTTAAATATACACCAGCTTTTAGAAATAAATTTGTAAAAAATCTGAATTCTCACTATTTGTATGTCACTTGGATGTGGTATATAAGTGTTAGTAGGGCTGGACGATATGGAAAAAAAGCATATCGATAGGCCGTGCCTCACCTGTCATCATGGAAATATAAAACTGAAAAATAATTCAAATTGGTATATTTATTCAATGATTTGTATTTTAAAGTTATTTTACATTTAACTTCCCCATTTTTAGATTATTTTTTTTCAAAATGGCTGAATTTTCACATTTGAAAGGAGAGCGGGGTGGCTGACAGAGCTGCGTGGATCATTGTTAATGATTCGTTAATGATTCGTTAATGATTAAGCTACCTGATAGGTTATAATGAAAAAATGAGGGGGAACTTTTTTTCTGTCAAACTTTTTTATTGACCCCTTTTTTTCTATCACACCACACGTCTATTGATTGATATATACTCCCATACCCACACAGCACCCATGGAACCCGTACTTAACCCATCTGGGCCCCACGTGTCATTGCTGGCTGGACTGCTATCGAATTATCGTCCAGCCCTAAGTTTAAGTGAGACATTTGTCTCCAACTTATGACTTTCTGTAATCTGGGTGGAATAGCGGAAACAGCTAGAATGATTCCTCTCTTCAGCTGAAGTCTGTTTCTCTGTTTGGTCTTTATGTGTCTCAGAATTATTAATTATGAGCTGATTAGAGTGTGGCATCAGGTGTCTTCAAAACTGACATTTTTCACAATATTCTAATTTTGTGAGATACTGAATTTAGGACATTCATTAATAGTCAGTTATAATCATGAATGTTAAAAGAAAAGAAAAAGTCGAAATACATCAGTCTGTGTGTGATTAATTAATCTAATATACAAGTTTCCCTTTTTTAGTGCAATTACTGAAACAAATCGTTTTCATGATATTCTATTACTGTAGTATATGTTTATAAAGGTCTCAATCACATCTGAGTTTTTTTAAATCAATTATCATTATCATCAATGACCCCTTGCAATTCCACCACGGACCACTAGGAGTCTGCAGACCCCTGGTTGTGAAACACTGAGCTACATGACTCAGCTGAGAAACAAGAAGAACTAGAGGCTTCCTCGTTTCCAGAACGCTTTGGGGCTTCAGTGAACCACAGGGACGGCCATTTTCAACCAACGGAGAAAACTGGGAAACCAATAACCAACAACCAATACTACTCCAAGAACAAGTTAACCCTTTGATGCACAGCGTGGCTCAACAGTGACCTGGCTGAGTTTTATTTTTGATATCATTGCAATAAATTATTCTCACCATTCAGTAGTCAAGGT